>JAQFYG010001183.1:0-20640 GCA_034694325.1 Entomobrya corticalis
TGCATTTACAGTGTTTTACAACACGATAATATATGAATTTTATTGTTGTCCTTATTTTAGAGCAAGATCCTTTACGGATATTTACAAAGCTTGGAACGAGTTATGGTGGCCAATTTATATTCAGTATGAAGGAAGCCTTTACTCATATAATGTGGAATACTATAGAGCGTATTATCACAGACCGCCATGGATATCATGCCGCCAGAATTTTCAGACTGATAAAGGAAAACGATTTCATTGAACAAGATCGTATTCAAGAGTTAGGAATGATACCTACGAAGGAAGCTAAACACCTTACATACAAGTTAGTAAACGATAGATACGTTACTATAAAGGAAGTTAGAAAAACATACAGCGTTGGAGGAGTGCCCGGAAAAGTTGCTTATTTATTTCATGTGGATCTAAATCAGGTACTTGTCAGAACAAAAATTTCATTACACGATCCGAATATATTTTGTAAACTTGTTTTTTTGTACGTAATTAACGTATTATACATTTTGCTGAACACAGGCAGTTTTAGCACTTATGGAATCTTGCTATAAGTCAATGGTGAATCTTAAAATCAGACAAAAGAAAGAATGGGTTAAGAACAGCCAACTTCTGCGTAAAGAGGATAGAATAAATCGAATTCTAGCGAAAATGCAAAGCCAGCAGTGTACAGAGGAACAGATGCAAGAGGTTGTTAATCAGCATTTTAAAATTAATTGACAGTTTTTGCAGTTTCATAGCTCAATATCACTATCAATTTTTAATTTGCTTCTTTCTCTTCTAAAAATAGATTCAAGAACTAATTACTCCTCCAGAACGAGCTGTTTTACAAAGGCATGAAGCGAAGACCACAACTTTGATGAGCGGAGTAATGCATTTAGAAGAAACCATATTTATTATGCAAATGTATTTGTTTTTCAATCAAAAAAAGCCTCCACCAAAATCAGGACGTGGAAGACAAAAACAAAGTGCTGTTGATTAAAAATATAGTAAATAGATACTTAATGACTGAGTGTACAATTTCCGAATAAAAAGTTTCAGAATCATATATCATATATATTGCTTTTGTTTCTAATTTATTATCAGCTATTATTGAGTTGAATGAAATACCTAAATGGCAGAGTTTATAAATCGATACTGGTACTAAGTACTAACCGTCATATCGCAACCTTTATACATAAAACCGTTGCGCCGTATATGTTTGCTATTGCTATTGCTCTGCCCCCTTTACGTAAGCGCAATAAGCATAATCAAAATAGAACAAAGGTCGGAACGGTCGGAGCATGGTGCCAAACTTTCTTTAGTTTGTACTCGCTTTTCCATTCAATAAAATCAATGCTTAATCTACGTGTAGGTATTTGCCTAATCTAAAATCTAAATAGTACTTTGTTATGAAATTTTAAAATTTATCAATCGCCAGTAGTAGTAGACAGTGTTTGTGTGCATACCTGGTTTTAGAAAATGATAAGTATTCTTCGCTGAAGAGCAAAAACTTTAAAAAAGGCATCGTGTTGTAATGTTTGTATTTATTTGTAACCAATCCAATCGGATATGTGAGGATCATCTAATCAATCAAATGAATGATTAAAATATCGATTTTTACTGAATTTGATTTAACTCTTCGCCAATGCCCCTGGCCATGTCTTTGCCTGCAACTGTGTCCTCTAGGAACCTAACAAATGCACCCTGTCCCTGTTGTAAAGAATTGCGCAAGGTCTATCAAAAACAGCTTGCTAAATACACACAAAACAGAATCCTGGTACTAGTATAAGTTGTAAGTTTGGAATTCATCGTTGACTGAGTTTCTAGATTTTATATTACACTTTATTTAACTGCCAGCTATACAATAATGACTTTATGCAAAATGAATTTCTTCTCTTTTTCGCTTGTCATTGTCATGCTCTCTCTGGCTGAATAGTGTGTTTCTCTTGTGTATGCATGCGCCTGAATCATTTATACTTCTCTTGAAGAGCTGTTAGCTGCTGATGAGCATTCAACATGGCAAACAAATACATAGCAATTAAATGCTAAAAATTCCTGTCATGATGTTTTCTCAGCAAATATACCTTTGCCATTTTGGCAGACGGAAATGTTGTGAATGTTTTCGCTTGGTGTCAGAATCAGAATCAGAAGAGCATGTCATTATTTCATTATTGTATGAATATGACTACATAATAGGTAGCAACTACGTATTACGAATAACCGGGCGTTAAAAGTAGTTATTAAAATGTATATATTTATGGTAATCTACTACTCCACACAGGTTTATGATATGATATCATCATACAATATAATGAACGTATCGTTATTTTCGCATATTTATTATCAAAGCAATTAATATTAGTAGAAATAAGTTAAATCATAAGTGTAGGAATACGATCCTATAAACTAGCATAACGACTATTCTTCTTCTCTGTTATCTATCATTCAATCGACGAGAAGTAGACAGATAGGGAGAGAGATCAAATTGGAACCAACAACAAAACAACGGACGACGCAAGACGCTGCTGCGACGACGTCACTTGTACTTCATTTTCATACATCAAATATCCTTTTATAGGGATTGGAAAAGACCGGCTCTACCCATCCTATTATTCCCATGCCTCACCATCAAGAAACACCTCGACATCATCATCAAAACCTCCACTACAAAACAACAACTTGCCCAACCAACAACAGGCTTTTTTTGGGAAACTCATGGGAATGTACGATAATAAATAGCAATAATATACAACTTGTAGGAGCGATTTCAGCGATTGCATAGTTTCAATTCAAAACCAACAGCATATAAAATATTCATCCATCGAAAAGAAAAAGCAATATTTATTTACCTATGTAACCCTCATAAGTAAAATATCAGCGTATTCTCTAGCACTCCGGCCTGGCGTACTTTTGACTCGACTATTAACCATATTATAGCAATTTTTATGATGCCCAAGTATGATCTCATCAACCACTTCACTCACTTATTTTTACTACCTGGCTGAATCATTCAACTGTCGTTTTGTCGTAAATGGAAAGGTTCTTATCCCCTCGACGAAGCCGAAATAAGAGAGAGATATATTTTCATACGTTCATAGCTCCCTCAATCCTGAAGAGACTCAGAGTAAAATACAATTTGTATAAAATATTCTAGTAAGGCATGTTACATATTGGTTGATAGTTTAGGTTAGCAATGGTGGTGGTAGTAGTAGTTTGTAGCTCATGGATCACAAAAAAATCATCTTTTGTGCATATTATTGTACAATGTACACATGTCTTTATGACCATATTTGTACTTTTTTTCTGTTTGAGGTGAGATGTGAAAGATGTGTTGTTTCTTGTTGGGGATGATATTTATATGATGGGGCAAAACTATCAACTATAGTAAGTAGTAACGGCAGCAGCAATAGAGAACAGAAAAGGAGAAAAGACATGAGAATGAGAGGATTTGAATGTATATCCTGCTGCTGAATAATATCCTTTACGTGTTCGTTCACTTAAAAAAGTTACATTTTACTTATATGGACAGAGAGACGAATTTTTAAGTCAGGTGAAGGCTAAGCCAAAAACGCCAAAACCAACCGACCGCTTTCAGCTTTACTTACTTCAACTTCTACTACTTACTTTACTCTCCTGTAAAATCATCGTCATCATATTATCATGGACTAAAAACGCTGCTGCTGCTGCTCCTGAAGAAAGAAAAAGGGGATAAGTTATGTGGAGGAATGTAATGCAGGAATGTGTTGTGTGTGTAACATTGTTCACTTCTTCTTTGATGCCCAATAGTCCAAAATGCCCAAAAGGAAAAGAACAGGCCAGGGATACATGGTTAGCTAGAAACATTCATATCTGTATAAATATGTACTGGTAGTACCTATATTACAACCGTAAAAAGAATATCCCCATATTCCTCATTCGTTTCACCACAAATATTATTGTGTACATGTTTTTCTATATGATGTCGAAAGTTGTAAAGCTTCTTTTATATTCGTAGAAATTTTTCTATATATCCATCCGTCCACCGCAATACGCTCTATCTATTTAGCTGACTGACAATAAGCCCACTAACAAGATACACACTGGAGGAGGTCTCTGAGCCCAAATAAATAATGAAACTGTATTATAAAAACGAGTTACATGGTTTGATATTATATTAAAAAGAAAAAAAGTCATTTGAGAAGTTATAAGTACAGAAAAGGGGATTTCGTTCGGGAGGCTCTATAATATTATGTACATCTCTGATGTTTGTCCTCCTGCGAGTAACACAAGTATATCCAACAATCATTCTTAACACCTCTCTATATGAAATGTATATATGCACATATTGTTGCTTTGGATTATTACATAAATGGTTAAATGTGACGAACAAAACGGACAGATTCCCTTTTCAAGTCAGTACAATTTTCCACTATTGAAAATGGAATTGGAATGGATATAGAAGGAAAAAAAGAATATTATAGTGGATTAGGTACATGATTCATCATCATCATCACTACCATACATGTGTATTGGATTAATACTTAACTAACGAACGAAAAGGAAAAGGCTTATAAAAAACTTATGCATACACTCATCTCATTCTCATCATCATACACTATTTCACCTATAGCCTCTTGTTTTCTATAGAGAGAACCCAAGTGTACATTTTTTACTTGCATTGAATTGTTCATCAAATTCCCATATCATGATCATGACGATGATGATGACTCTTCTTGTCTTCTTCTCGTAAAGCTCTTTTCTGCTCTCAAGTGTCAAGTCAGTTGAGTTCAGTGTTCAGTAGAGGATTTAGCAGTTTGCCAGGAGCAGCAACTTGATGAACGCGTAGTAATCAATGAACACGAAGACAAAAGGGATTTTGTTAAACAAAGTAGTATGGGTCTCTAACTAATCATCATCATTAACTTCTTGGGAGAGAGACAAAAAATATATATAATTTTGCAGACTAACTAGATATTATGACAGAGTGTGTGCCCGGCAAACAGAATATCAACATCTAAAGCAATATTAAAGTATCAAGTGCCATGTAGCGTAAGATGCACGCCTGGATATTTTGAGTGAAATAGTTTTATTGACATGAAGGGAAAATTTGGTGCACTATCTCTCTGGACCTGAAAAAGAAGTGCTGGGCTGATGACAGCTGATGTTATTGTGCTCCAAGTGAAAGGAGTTGACAATTTTGGGAAATTTAGTATTAAGAATTTAGTAGATGGGCTGATAAAGAAAATATAGGGTGGTGAGATAAGTGCTGTAAATTTGTGGAAAAGAATTCGTAGATTTAGTTAGGTTATGGCGGTTCTAACGGCCAAAAAATACTTTTTCAACTCTGTTTGTGATAGATAACTTGTCGGTGAATAAATTGTAGTACAGCTTTATTTAGTACATTTATTAAAATATATTTTATTATTAGTTGTGTAGTTTGTAAGTTAGTTTGAAAAATATCAAAATGACAACGAACGGGACTTTGAGCCCTGTAAGTGGGGCCGGTGATGAGAAGATGGATAAGTCGGATCCGGATTTCAGATATCTTGTTGTTGACAGAAATGTCATCAACGATCCCGCGAGTCAGGCTGAATGGACGCAAAAAAGACTTGTATGGGTTCCTCATGAAACGTATGGATTCGTTGCTGCGTCTATCAAAGTAGGTGTTTTAAAAATATTGTGTTGCTTTCTTCGAAATATACACATGTTTTTTATGGATTTGCTGTGGCATATATTGAAAATGCACTTAGCTTTGATCTATTTATATGTATGTACGTTTTTTCGGATGTCAAAAATTTTGGGTTTGTTTTTTAGGCGGAGCGTGGGGAACAGGTGGAAGTGGAGATGGTGGAAACGTCAAAGAGAATTACGGTTACTAAAGATGAAATTCAGAAAATGAATCCGCCCAAGTTTGACAAAGTGGAGGACATGGCTGAACTTACGTGCCTTAACGAGGCTTCTGTCTTGCACAATATCAAAGACCGATACTATTCTGGGCTAATTTATGTAAGTCAATAAGTCAATGACATTAACTAGCTCATCTCATGGCATATCAGGATTGAAAGATCCATTTACTAATTATGGTCCAGGCCACACATATATATTTTAATTCCACATGTAAATCGGAACTCTATTTAGTTGTCCCGTTAGATAACTCCCGTCCTGCTTGCTATATGCAAAATCGATAATTTCGTTTTTATATCAAAACTGCGCCATTCGACATCATGACTATAACTAAATGATTATGCCGTTTCTCGTTGTTTATTAATATGAATTGTTCGAAAATTTAATGTATCGATTCAATTTTTTTGTCCCAATTTTTCTTTTTTCTAATAAGGCAATTAGTACACATAAACAAATTTTTGCATGGAATACCTTGTCTTATATGTTATTTAAAAATCTTCATTGATGTATTGTATGAAATATCAATTTTGACCAAATTTTCCATCTTTCAGACATATTCCGGGTTGTTTTGCGTTGTTGTCAACCCGTATAAACGTCTTCCAATTTACACAGAGAAAATTATGGAGTTGTACAAAGGAAAGAAGAGACACGAAGTACCCCCACATGTTTTTGCCATAACTGATACAGCCTATAGATCCATGCTTCAGGGTAAGATTAACCTTCCGAAAATAAATATAAGTACTCACTACCTCATACTCCATCAGTTTTACCCGATTCTCAGTCCTTGTATGTCACTTTTCAATAAATTAGCGATGTGCAAATTTGTTGCAAACACGTATCTATTAGATGGCATGTCATATAGCATACTGTCATAATAGTTATACCAATAAGGAGCAAGCCAGTTATGCTGCTGCCAGTAAAATAATATTTCCTTCACTAGTGTGTGGTAATGCACCTTATCTAGCAAAGATTTTCGACATTTCAAAATTTTAAAGTAACTGTGAAAGCACACATGTTTACGACGAACCCATATTTCCATATATGTACGTGTCCCTTGCTTGCCTTAATACAGCGCGAACGCAGTCCTATGTCTATTGAAAAATAGAAATTAAATTAGGGACAAATTACTGATAAGCAAATCTTGACACCGTAAATTTTATCAAAAAGGATACTTGTCTGGCAGCAATACTACTATATATGTACTGCTAAAAAGTTATCACTTGTATCACTCGTAAGAAGAAAGAAAGAAGAAACTGTGTTCGTGCATTTAATGTCAGAGACACTGACAATTTTACTTTATAGATCTACCAGCCCATTATCTAAATCTCATCATACCTTAAACACCAAAATGTTAATGCAATGGCAATAATATAAGTGCCATACTGCCATTTTTGTTTTACGAATTACGGACCCAAATTCGAAATGAAAAACTTTTGGCTCATTGGCTCTGCATATTAGTACATATGTACGAAGATTAAAATGATAAATAATGCTCTCTTAGCAAAAAAGCAGACAAATATCATTGACTCCTTTATTAGACTTGCTGCAGGGTTATATGATGAAGCCATTGAAGCCATGCTCCCAGCTCACCCTTAAAATGATTTTAAATGTTTTTGTTCTGTAAAGCCTTCCAAACTCCCGACTGTGCAGAATTAGTATGATTCCATGCATCATAAATTAAATTAAAATCGTATAAAGGCTGATACAATTTTCTTAAATTGTTTTATGTGCTATGTTGATATCAGCTAAAATTGTTAGTTATGTAAATAGAAATACCAGCGTTGATTTCATTTGCTTTACCAAAATGGTTATGTTCAATGTAGTAATTCTTCAATGCTGTGATGATAGCTTTTAGAAAATCTAAACCCAATATTGAACTGAAAGCATAACAATAGATTCAAAGCCTCAACCTCAAATCTCAATTTCACTCTCTTTTTCCCAACTCCATTGGCATATCAGCGCAGCGCAGTGTTCGTGACGTTGAATACCATGAATACCATGTTTTTCACGTTTTCATTTAGCTTGAATTTAAGATGACTGAACACTTGTTGCTTGTTGCCTTTTCTGTGATGTCTCATGTGTCCCTATTTGGCGTTTGCATCAACTTCTTAGCGTTCTTCAATTTTCCTTGTGTATTTAATGCACGATCGGAAAGGAAAGCACATACATATATAAATGCCTGCATAGACAAAATATTATATTATATCTATAATTTGATAATGAATACCTAGTTAAAAGATGTTTAATGGGCTCTTGTTCGCATACGCATGACGCATTTGATAGCGTTTTATTATATGTATTGTAAAGACATCCGGATCCCATGGTTGAATGCCTCATTTTAGCCATGTACGTTCATCATCATTTTTATACTGTCGAGCAAAACACATCAAGATGATATTTTTTGTCGTACGCGTATTACGTTACGTAACTGTATATTTCATCTTAATGTCAGTCCATATTGGTTTTTAATATTTTATTTGCATACCAAAGTAGGTTATGTTTTCGGCTCATAAATAGTGCTCCTATTGTATAGCTCATAAAAGTCATAAATACTAGCTTAGCTAGTATGAAAATCGGATTCATGCTGACAAAACAATAACCACTTACTTAAAAAGTACAAAGTCCAAAGTCAGGACCGTGCCCCGGAGTTGGTGAATACCTTGCTGTTGTGAGATTAGATGCAATATGCATACCATATGCCATGTCATTTGTTGAAAGGATTCTCATTTTTCATTATCATCATAATCAGAACAGGAAATTGCGTTTTACTGACGAGATATTTTATCAACGCAAACATAACACTCTTTGTGTAATGAAAATTTTTACTAAAACACTATATACTCTGGTAGCGCAAATAAAGTAAAGACCATAAGGTCCAATCAATGATGAAGAAAAGGTTTAGTTGTATTTTGGATTTGGAAGAATCTGAAAAGTTTACCCAAGTATATTGGCTTATTGGGAAATGGGTTGAGTTTTCGCTCTTTTAACATGATTTTAAGTGCTTTAGAAAAGCTGCACTCCCAAATTATGACTTTTTTAATATTTCAATTTTTAGTCTCTGGTGGCTAAATGTTTTACTATGTACATAACATCTAGGTATGTTTGCGAAAAACAGCTTCTTTGTTTATCGATAATATGGCGAAATGAAAAACATCGTGTGGTTTTTACGTAGCAGTCATCCTTTTTCATTTACTCTCGGCCATCCGTTATCGACATTCGTCATCGCCATTACGCACCACAGGAGAATTTCATACCAATGCCATTTTTTGCTTGTTTCTTATATGTAATGTGGTCTTAAAGAAGTAGAGTATGTGGTAGTTAGAATGAATAGGAGGAAGATGTGCCCTTTTTCGTAGTATTTATATAGAACTAAAACCTGACATTTCTTTGACTTTAGTTTTTAACGTTAAACACTTAACCGCAAGTGTTGTGGTGTGTGTCACAATGACTTTATTGTGGTCAAATCATATAAGAAATTAAAAGTCAAAGCACGACTTCTCCATAAACTGGGAATAAAATACTTGTATTATTTGTTTGTTATGAGCGCCTGCGTTTTAAAATAATTACTACATATTATCTGTTTAGCTGTCTGTTCTAAAAAATTCATGTATAAGCATAACATAATGTAAAACTGTAAAATAATACAAATGCCAATTAATACAAAACTATCCATGTTTTGCATACCATTATGAATTACATTTTAAATTGATGATGTTTTCTATTCGTGGTAAAATGTAGTGGTAGCTGTAACTTGCATCCTTTTAATCTTTAAACTCTGGACCGTACTTCATGTAATGTATGAACTCATTATAAATTATGATGTTCAAATTAGTTCATGAACGGAAGGAAGTATGTGCCTACATATATGTGAACACTGGCACTAATCACTAAACTAACTCAGCAATTCATTACATCAGACATTGGAGTAAAATAATGTTTTTCTAAAGTAGATTTCGTCATTTGACGATGCATCATATTTAATATGCAATTTAATGTGAGTAATGAATCAAATATGATATAAATTTTTTACTCAAGTCTATACAATATTATGGATGGATTGAATTTGTACAGAGAATGAAGTCATCACATTCGTCAAATAGTAAAATCTTTTGCTATTAAATTATATCACCAGTTATTGTTTCACCCATCACCTAATATAACCACATCATAGACCACCAACCTATCACTAGCAACATAAGCGCAAGCCCAGCATTTTTGACGTCTGCTTTTGTGCATATTACTGACAAGGCACGTCAACGTCAAGAATTATCAGTTATTTATTGCACATATTTATTACCCTGTTATGTACTCGACTTCGCTTATCATACCTTTAGCGCTAGGCTGGATTATCGTCGTTTCATGTGAGCTTAGGAGCTGTACACTTTGTTGCTTCCATTGGTGGTCATTTGTCCATATTTGGCATTCTTCATGGGTATTTATAGAGTATGCTGAGCTTGAAACTAAATAATATATCATTTCCAATGTGCTATAATAAGCTTTAAAAAGAGCATTCGTTCATATTGTCAATAATAGCCAATACAAATACAGCTGAATCGCCGCTTTCATAATAATAATATTAACATGTTAAACTAACACATCTTCTATTCTAGCAGCGCTAGTGAAACACAGGATGTGAGATCGGGCCATAAGATACACTACTTAAAATTCCTTCATGTTCATGAGATCAAAGCATAAGTACAAAAAAATGTTTGTAGGTATCGATGGATTTATCTACAGCTCGTAGGGGCAAGTCGTGACCATGCATGGTGACAGTGTCACTTTTTAATAATAAAATAACTGACGTCTTCATCAGTTTGTCAAATTAACTTTTGACACTTAATGCCAAACGAAGTATTATATGTTTTTAAAGATGCTTCTTTGGCCATAATGAAAATTATAATATAAAACTCCATTGCTTTACTATGATACGACGCTACAAGATGATCAGATACGATACTGAAACAAGTTACAAGTTGATGTGCAAAAAATGCATACTCAAGTCATTTTAAATGTCTTTTTGCATCTTCATAATTTGAAAGCTATCTGTAACAGAATGTTGATGCTGATATTATAGGTTTACATTTTTGTCTCAGGGATGTTTGCCGTAGGAAAAGAGAAGGGAGCAGGAGGAAACAATAATGTGCTGATAACATATTTCGGGAATGAGTGACGTTTTGAGGTCTTTGAGTTTGGATTGAGCATTTGAACACCTTAAAAGGATAGAATTTGTTCAGGATTGTTTAATGACGAAGAATTTGATGAAATGGAATAAAACGCAAGCAAACAGCGTAAATAAGCTTTGCTAGAGATTTTAATTAAATAACAATTAGCAGGATTGCTATTAGGGTATGTTTAGCATACCATTTCTTTAACTAGAGCCATTCATATTATGCCTTACGCTTGCAATTATAGAAAGGGTGCTGCCCTTTTATTTAAAAATACTGAGATTAAGGCCACATTTTGCATTTAAGCTACTGAAACTTAAGGTGCTCGATTCGTCTTCTGTTAAAGTAAACTATTATTATGCCCCTAAAATAAAATATAATATGTGAACATTACAGTATAAAGATGAATGTGATGAACTAAATAATTATATTAATTCCCTATCAAAATGCCATTTTTCTTATAGATCGTGAAGACCAATCTATCCTATGTACTGGTGAATCCGGAGCTGGTAAAACAGAAAACACGAAAAAGGTTATTCAGTATTTGGCATATGTTGCCGCAAGCAAACCACGAGGATCGGGAACACATCATTCCAGCACGGTTTGTTTTTATGCGAATTTTCCCAAAATACTTAAAAATACTTCAAGTACAGTATGAACCAATTTCATCGTAGATCATATCGTAACCGTATGATATTAACTTAATAATTAATTTTTAATATTGTACATTTTGGAGAATGCGAAACATCGATGCACAAAATGATGCTTTAATTTTAAATTTTCTTTTTGGTTGACCGCTGGTTGTTGGTAAAAAATTCATTTTGATTTCACTCTGTAGGCTGCCGTACCAGTTTTCAACATTGTAAGTTTACACACATAAAATAATTTAGTTCTGTCACGTGCTATAAATGTACTAAAATCGTTGCTTTACTGTAGTGTTGTTATCTGCGTTCTGTAGTAGTGCTTTTCTAAGATTCTAAAGACTGTGGAGCTTGGGTGGTTACTTTAATGAGTGGGGAAGCTGATTGACACATTCCATTCTGGAGCAATTTCATGCTTCCAAATGCCAAGAAAATCTTCACTATCTACATGATGTACTGGATGATTTTGTCAAATTGTAAATTTTCACTTTAAATAACAGCTAGTTTGTAAATCGTGAGTGGCTTGCACTTGACTTAAGTGATTGCCAAAGTTTTATAAATTATATACATTCAGTAGTTGTCCTTCTTGGCTGATTTGGGGCTTTTATGCTTGACTTGAGATTACTTACGCATGTATAACTTACTTGTTTGCTTTCATTCTCTAACAACAATTTAAATTTTTTATCAATTTTGACATTGTCATAAACAATAAACAGTTTAAATTTTGAATGTAGAATTCTGTTCACTGATATGGTTAGAGCAGATGGAAAAGTGTGTCGCCAATTGTGTTGTAAATTTTGTTGCTTTTGACAGTTTTGTCATTTGTGTCTAAATAAATAGTTTATACGTTTAATGAGTTTATGTGTTAAAAATGATTAATAGTTTGGTGGAAAATATTTCTTTTTTATTCTACTACTATTTGTGTTATGTATTGTACCTATGTATTATGTATTACGTGTACAGTAACATTTTGTGTTTGTCTGTAAATGTTTTAGCGTTTTATTGTGAATTGTGTAGCGCCATATGTGTCAGTTAATGGGAAAATGAAAGATGAAATATGCTAATTTTTTTGCTTTATTGTTTGATGCTGTCACATATACAGGGAGAGTTGGAGCAGCAACTTCTTCAAGCAAATCCCATTTTGGAAGCGTTTGGAAACGCGAAAACTGTCAAGAATGACAATTCCAGTCGTTTTGTAAGTTGATATATTTGTATCATGTTCTAATTTATGTAGATGAATGAAAATCATAAATTTGAGAGTTGAGATCAGAGAAGGGCAGGAATGGGGTTTCCTTTCCTTATATGGAGAAATCATATATATGGGATTGTTTCAAAATCGAAGAAATAATATTAAAAAAATTTATTGAATGAGAGAAATCTTGTTACCATTTCATTTAATTAAATTTTATTTTAACAGGGCAAATTTATACGAATCAACTTTGACACATCTGGCTACATTGCCGGAGCAAATATCGAGACCTATCTACTTGAGAAATCTAGGTCGATACGTCAAGCAAAAGACGAAAGGAGCTTCCACATATTTTACCAACTCCTAGCTGGTGCCACTGATGCTCAACGAAGTATGTTAATAAAAATGAAATTACCTATTCTTCTGGTTTTATGATATGCGCCTGCGCGTCACAGGTGTACTCCAGGCATTAGTAGTAAACATGCTTCATGATTGAAAAAATGAATATTTCTGATGTATGGATTGTTGTTAAATGATGACGTATTTTGTTTCCCTTTAACCCCTACAGAGGAGTTTGTTCTGGAAAATCCTGCAAATTATACATTCCTCACACATGGCGGTCTTCCTGTACCGGGTGTTGATGACGTTGCAGAGTTTCAAAATACCGTTAATGCAATGTGCATAATGGGCATGTCTGTTGAAGACTTCAGTGCTATATTCAGGGTCGTATCGGCAGCCCTACATTTTGGTAGTATGCAGTTTAAACAAGAAAGAAATTCCGATCAAGCTGCATTACCAGATAACACGGTGGCTCAAAAAGTTGCCCATCTTCTTGGCTTGAGTGTAACGGATATGACAAGAGCCTTCTTGAAACCCAGAATTAAAGTTGGACGGGACCATGTAACCAAAGCTCAAACCAAGGAACAGGTTGAATTTGCAGTGGAAGCAATTTCAAAGGCCACATATGAACGAATGTTTAGATGGTTAGTAAATAGAATTAACCGAAGTCTTGATAGAACCAAACGACAAGGAGCGTCTTTCATTGGAATCCTCGATATTGCTGGATTCGAAATTTTCGAACTGAACTCTTTCGAACAACTTTGCATTAACTACACCAACGAAAAGCTTCAACAATTGTTTAACCACACTATGTTCATTTTGGAGCAAGAAGAATACCAAAAAGAGGGAATAGACTGGAAATTTATCGATTTTGGTTTGGATCTTCAGCCAACAATTGACTTGATTGAGAAACCTATGGGAATATTGGCTTTGCTTGACGAGGAGTGCTGGTTTCCAAAAGCCACTGATAAGTCTTTCACCGAGAAATTGGTGTCAGCTCATACCCAACATCCAAAATTTTTAAAGACGGATTTCAGAGGTCAAGCCGACTTTGCTGTTGTCCATTATGCTGGAAAGGTTGATTACTCCGCGAATCAATGGTTAATGAAAAATATGGATCCACTTAATGAAAATGTCGTACAGTTACTCCAGGCTGGCTCGGATCCATTTGTTACATTGATCTGGAAGGATGGTAATACAATTTAAAAGCTATTGAACTGTGTGTTTTAGAACGGTAGTGGTGTATTTGCATTTGAAAATGTTTTTACGTGTTGTTGTTTCAGCTGAAATCGTTGGGATGGCCCAACAGACCATGTCTGACACTCAATTCGGAGCCAGAACAAGAAAAGGCATGTTCCGCACAGTATCGCAGCTGTACAAGGAACAACTGGCTAAACTTATGGTTACGTTGAGAAATACAAATCCCAACTTTGTTCGATGTATCATTCCAAATCACGAGAAAAGGTAAGAAAAATTAGGAATTTGGTTTTATTGTTTACTTGTAATCTTTTTTGTTGTAAAATGGTACAATGTTATATTTTAACTTTTCAGATCCGGTAAAATAGATCCACCTTTAGTGTTGGATCAGCTTAGATGTAATGGTGTACTGGAAGGCATAAGAATATGCAGACAGGGATTCCCCAACAGAATTCCCTTCCAAGAATTCCGCCAACGCTACGAACTTCTTACACCTAATGTCATTCCAAAAGGCTTCATGGACGGCAAAAAAGCATGCGAGAAAATGGTTAGTTTAGTGACAGTTTACTTAAATTAAATTTTACCAAGATCTAGTTTTGGTTTTGATTAAAGTTTTTAATTTAATAAATATCTTGATCCAAACAGATTAATGCCCTTGAGTTGGACAAGAACTTGTTCAGAATAGGACAGTCTAAAATTTTCTTCCGTGCCGGAGTACTTGCTCATCTTGAAGAAGAACGTGACTTCAAAATCACCGACTTGATTGTTAACTTCCAAGCATTCTGTCGCGGCAGTTTGGCACGACGAATGTACATTCGCCGAGTTCAACAATTGAATGCTATTCGAATTATTCAAAGAAATTGTGCTGCATATTTGAAGTTACGGAATTGGCAGTGGTGGAGATTGTATACAAAGGTGAAGCCCCTTCTGGAGGTAACCAAAAATGATGAGAAGCTTACGCAGAAGGAGTCTGAGTTGAAACAAATCCAAGAAAAACTTGAGCAACATCAAGAAGTGACCCAAGAGATGCAACAAAAATTGCAGCAAGCAATTGAGGAGAAATCAGTGCTGGCTGAACAACTTCAAGCAGAGACAGAGCTTTGTGCGGAAGCGGAAGAAATGAGAGCACGGTTAGCATTGAAGAAGCAAGAACTTGAAGAAATTCTCCATGACATGGAAGCTCGAGTTGAAGAAGAGGAAGAGAGGGTGGTAGCATTATCAAATGAAAAGAAAAAACTACAGTTAAATATTCAAGATTTGGAGGAACAACTGGAGGAGGAAGAAGCTGCACGGCAGAAACTCCAGCTAGAGAAGGTTCAATGTGATGGAAAAATTAAGAAATTAGAAGAGGAGATGGTAGTTGCAGAGGACACTAATCAGAAATTACTCAAGGAAAAGAAATCACTCGAAGAGAAAAACAACGACCTTAGTCAAGCTCTCGCTGAGGAAGAAGAGAAATCAAAACACTTAGCTAAACTCAAAGCCAAGCACGAAACATCCATTGCTGACTTAGAGGAAAGGCTCAAGAAGGAGCAACAGGTCCGACAAGATAATGAAAGAACGAGAAGAAAAATCGAATCTGAGCTTCAAGATGTGAGAGAGCAAATCAATGAGAAACGTAATCAGGTGGAAGAGCTTCAGCTCAGTTTGGCAAAGAAAGACGAAGAAATCAGTAATTTGTTGACGAAAATTGATGAAGAATCGGCAAATAAGGGTGTAGCACAAAAGAATTTGCGGGAATTGGAGTCCCAGCTTGCTGAGCTGCAAGAAGATTTAGAGGCGGAGAAGGCCGCCAGAAGTAAGGCAGAAAAAATTAAAAGAGATTTGAATGAAGAACTAGAAGCATTGAAGAATGAATTATTGGACAGTTTGGACACTACGGCTGCCCAACAGGAACTACGTACAAAACGAGAACACGAGTTGGCGGCGCTCAAAAAGAGTCTCGAGGACGAGACTGTGTCCCATGAGCATGTGGTGCAGGAACTGAGACATAAGCATGGACAGGAAGTTGGGGAGTTGATGGAGCAATTCGAAAATTTGAAAAAATCTCGTGCTTCACTTGAAAAGAACAAATCTACGCTAGAAGCTGAGAACGCAGACTTAGCTAATGAATTAAAATCACTTCAAGGTGCCAAAACAGAAAATGAGAGGAAGAGAAAAACACAAGAAGGTCTCATACAAGAACTTCAAATGAAGCTTGCGGAAAGTGAGCGCTCGAGAAACGAATTGAACGAGAGACTTACCAAAGTATTAGCAGAGTTGGACAGTGTTTCCACACAACTTGAAGAAGCTGATACAAAGTGTTCTCAAGCCACCAAGATTTCCACTGTAATGGAAAATCAACTGGCTGAAACGCAGACATCATTGGAAGAGGAAACCCGCCAGAAGCTCTCGTTAACAGCCAGGTTGAAACAATTGGAATCAGAAAAGGAGCAGTTGGTTGAACAACTGGAAGAGGAGGAGGAGTCCAAAAAGAACATGGAAAAGACACTGGCTGCACTCAATCAAACAGTCGCAGAACTGAAAAAGAAGGCAGAAGAGGATGCAGCAGACATTGCGGCATTAGAAACTAACCAGAAAAAAGTAATGAAAGATATTGAGTTGCTTCGAGCCCAAAATGAGGAGCTAACAGCCAATTGTGAAAAATTGGAAAAATCCAGAAAGAAGCTTCAACAAGAGTTGGAAGATGCAGGCATGGACCTGGAAACACAGCGGAGTAAAGTAATCGAATTGGAAAAGAAGCAGAGGAACTTTGATAAGATTCTTGCAGAGGAGAAAATGATCAGCGAAAGGTTTAGCCAAGAAAAGGACGCTGCAGAACGCGAGGCAAGAGAAAAGGAAACAAAATTACTTTCTCTTAATCGTGAGCTGGAAGAAAAAGACATCATCATTGATGAGCTAGAAAGAGCCAAACGACAATTACAAAATGAACTGGATGAGCTCGTAAATTCCCAGGGTACTGCCGACAAAAATGTACACGAACTTGAAAAGCAAAAACGTTCGCTAGACTCTCAGTTAGCAGAGCAGAAAACGCAAATTGAAGAGTTGGAAGATGAGCTCCAACTGACGGAAGATGCCAAACTTCGTTTGGAAGTAAATATGCAGGCTCTTAAAACACAGTTTGATCGTGACCTTCAGGCTAAGGAAGAAGCTGCAGAGGAAAAACGCAAGGGGCTGATCAAACAATTGCGAGACACGGAGGCTGAGCTTGAAGATGAACGAAAGAATAGAACGGCCGCAGTTAATGCTCGAAAGAAATTGGAAAGTGAGTACAACGAATTAATGAATCAGATGGAGGCCAACAACAAAATGAAAGATGATGCCCTAAAGCAATTGAAGAAAATTCAAGGCCAAATTAAGGATTATCAACGAGATGCAGAAGAATCTAGGCTTTCACGAGACGAGGCGGTTTTAATGGCTAAGGAAGCAGAGAAGAAGCTGAAAAATATGGAAGCAGAGTTGTTGCAGTTACAAGAAGAGCTAGCGAGTTCTGAAAGGGCTCGCCGAGCTGCAGAATCCGAAAGAGACGAATATGCCGAAGAAGTTAGCAATGGGGCCAATCGGGGTACCATTTTGGCTGATGACAAGCGTCGGCTGGAAGCCAGGATCCAGGCACTTGAAGAAGAACTAGAGGAAGAACAATCCAACAGCGAAATGCAGTCTGAGAGAGCTCGTAAATCAACTCTGCTGAATGAACAACTCAGCTCTGAACTCCAAGTTGAAAGATCTACCAATCAGAAACTTGAGAATAGTCGAGCTCTTCTTGAGAGGCAAAACAAGGAGCTCAAGCAGAAGCTGACCGAGTTGGAAACAACTCAAAAGCTGAAAGCTAAAGCGACCATTGCTAGTCTGGAAAATAAACTTTCCCAATTGGAGGAACAGTTGGAATTGGAGTCAAAGGAAAGATTGGCTCAACAAAAGGCTGTTCGAAGACAGGAAAAGAAAATCAAAGAGCTCGTCCTTCAATTGGACGATGAAAGAAGGAACGCTGATAATTCCAAGGAGCAAGTTGAGAAAGTTAACGCCCGTGTTAAAGCTCTCAAACGACAATTGGATGAGGCTGAAGAAGAAATTTCCAAGGAGAAAGGGCTTAAGCGAAAGCTCCAGAGAGATTTAGAGGATGCCAATGAGATGAACGACGGTTTGACCAGAGAAATAGGAAGCTTGAAGAATAAGCTGAGGTATTGCGAACATTAGTTTTTTATATTATAATAGCCCATGAAATGAAAAAAATGCATCTCTATAAGAATGCTTTAAAATGTGTGCTTTGGCTTTCATTAATGCTTCCTTTTATGAAAGATGTGGAAAATTGATGAGGTTGGTCTTCTTTTAATCTTCCATGATGATTGTGTCTATTAACAATGTAGTGTAATTTTAAAGACAGAATAGAATGCCCATTGCTGATGAGTAATTTTATTGTTCTTCCTGAATTATAGACGTGGAACGGGTGCAGGACTTAATCTAACCGCTGGCCGTTTATCCAAACGGGGTTCATTGCCTGCTGCTGGAGGGGACGATTCTGTGGCATCCCAAGAAGATTCTTTCGATGGGGAGGACGAAAAATCGTAAATTAAACGCTCACAACAACCACCATGAACATCCCATCGTGCATTACAAACAATTATTTGATAATAACTACGTACAAATAAATAAATAATATTATGTACGTTATTATCATGAAAGTTATAAAACACAATCCGTACATCCGCTAATAATAATTGATGTGTGAGAAAGAGAGAATAATTAATTTTTTCATCATTTATTATTAATCTGTTAAATAATCATAATATTTTTTTCTCTTTTACGTAAGTATACAATTATGAGGAATGTAAGAACCAGTTGCATGAACGACGTAATAATATATACCTTACATGTTATGTATTGCATATAAACTGCAATAGTTAATAATTATTGTATTACCTTTACCCATGTAATATTACTTAAAATACTTAAATGTTACACGCATGATAATGCGAGAAGAAATATATATCATGAAGTAAATATGATTGTTTTGTTTAAGTACGTTGATTGATGGTGAGATGCGATGAGATTAAGTAAAAGTTGTATTATTACTAAGAAAAATATACATTTCTAATTGCATAATCCAATAAAAATTGTAACATGTTGATAACTTAACAAAAAAATACGAATACAAAATTTAATTATTATAATGCCTTTAGCTATAGGTAATCATCTTTATAATTGTACGATGAACATGCTGAAAAAGTTATTAAAAAGCATTAACCATGCAAATTATAAATGAAATGAATCTTGATTTTATTTATTGTCCTATTATCTGGTTCTGTTTTTTACAAGGGATCAATTAGGCATAAGCAATCTGTTTTGAAATCTTCGCTACTGGACATCTACAAATTTTGATTGTAATCACTTCAATTCATCATCTCCGCCCTTCAATTCTGGGATATCCCAAAAGACATTTTCTCTTTCATCATAGTTTGATCGGCTTTTATATATATTATGTATGTGTCTGAGTCTGAGTCTGAGGTCTCATTTTTGCCTAGTATGCAAATTCACCATGAATTTTTTCTACGAAAATAGGTTATGCTAAAAAGCGCATAAAGGATGATAAAGGAATTTTGTATGTTTCAATCGAAGGTATTTATGTAAAATCACCGAAAGCAGTCTTCTGAAATTGTGATCATTGTAGTTTCTTAGGAAGAAGGTACTAGGGTAGAAACAGTAGAAAAACCAAATAGCGATTTGAATTTTGTTCAAATGCACCTATATGAAAAAGAACTCGAATACACTTGAAATATGAAATAAAAAAAGGAATTTTTGCATTTTACGAGTTTGTCGGATTGTCGGTAAAGCTGTGTGTGAAACGGGGACACCGACACGTATACTGTGTATCGTTTATTACGCCGTGTATATTTTTGTGCGTTCAATAAATTTGGAGTTGGAACCCTAGCTCGAAATCTGGTTTGCATGTCATTTTGCATTATTCTCTTCACATTCGCCGATTCAACACAATTTTACACAATCCACATTTCAATATTTTTACATGCATCTATTTTCTCTTGTCTATCCACGCTTCCATTTTCTCGCGATTCTATCGATATCGATATGAAACAATGCAATGCAAGCAATGATGACTGATGCTCCTCCTGCGCTTGCACTGTTTCTGTTAGACTGAGCTTTTGTGAATTTACGTGTTGCTTGTTGCGTTGTTTTGTTCGTTGTTGATTTTGTTGAAATTTTCCGTAGCTTCTTTTTCTTATTTTTTTATCCGTCAATG
>JAQFYG010001184.1:0-20606 GCA_034694325.1 Entomobrya corticalis
TACTTAAGACGTCTTATATACAAGAAAGATGCACACAAAACACACTGTGATGAGTTTCCCCCGAAAATATACAAATATTCTACCAGCATATATGTATGGGGATTCCTGTTTGTAGTTTGTACAATCATATAATAATAATGATGCAACGCAATGTTTACTCTTTATATGCCACTTCCGCCCGTCCTTCCTTCCTCATTACTATCTTCTTGAATGCTCAAATGCTCATCTCCAATTTAAACTTCTATTACCCCTTTTCAAACATCCTTCTTTTCTCTATCGTCATCGCACACTCCAGTGTAAATACGACGTCTTTGTGTAAAAGTTTGTCCAAACTTCCAAAACGCTTTCTCTACTTTTTGGAAGATAGTCCTCTCATTTTTTGCCTACATGAAGAGAATCTTACCTTATGAATGAATAAGAAAGAAAGGATGTGCATATGAAGTTGTATTCTGTTTGGAAATACGTATGTTACGACTGGAATTCTGCATTATGCCTCGTTGTATACGTGTCATATAGAAAGTACACGAGTACATGTATGTGGTGTGCGCACCAACACCAACGTCATTTATTTTCGCCTTGATAGAAATTCCTAGAGACTCTCCAACTTATCTCACAAACATCTCTCAACGGAATCCAAGAAGGTGGCTTCTCAAGTATGGAGAAAATGAAAAATATCTTTTGGCCATTCTCAAACATGATCGTGTACACAACTGCAAAATTATAAAACTACAAAATCGCCCCTCTCCCTTCACATAATCCTTAATCCTTTGTAGAGGTTTATTTTCCTTTCCTAATTCGTAAATAATTTGAAGAAAACATGAGTTTGATTTAATTTCAAGAGGTTAATTTGATCTTTTCATTATATTAACGAATGGTAATTTAAGATAATTCTACTACTTATTGAGTACTTGAAAAGGGTTATGAACCTGCCAGTTTACTGTTGCAGTATCTAGAGTCAGACAAGTCCTCTCAAAATGTATCGAATAGCTAGACATCGGTGTGTATGCTAATATGTAGTACTGTACGATACTTCATCCACGAATCGATCAATTCGCAGAATGGAGTAGGAAACAGGGAAGCTTAGAAAATAGTGATGAATTTACTAGGTAAAAAACTATTTAAAATTAGTTGTGCAGGATTTTCATTGCTCTCTTTAACTTTCTCGAATGAATGGTAAATCTTGACAGAAATGATCAAAAAGTTGTTTCAATTCATTTCCTTTTCCCTACAAAAGCTCGGAAAGTTGTATTCTCTGGTTGGCTAGTTCCTTTTCTTAATATGGAAAAGCATAACCAACGTCAGATTGAATTTTTTTTTTCTTAGACGATGAGAAGGAAGATGAAGTAGTTTTTGGAATAAGGGCGAGCCTATATAACTCTATTCCCTCATTCGTTCATCGCATTTTCCTTTAATGTACCTAAATAAAATATAATGACTACTGCTGTTTTGTGACCCCTTTTTCATTGGAATATGAAATTACAGCAGAAATCTCAAAGCTATTCATGCATTAGATTTCACAAGTTTTTGAGCTAACAAAGCAGCTCCCTTTCAACAGTGCACGAGAATATCGTCATCATCATATCAAAGAAAACACTCGCGCCCTAACAAATACAGCCATCTCGCTTATGAAAGGCAAGAATATTGCAATTTCTTAATGATTTCTCTAATAAAAAGCTGAGCTTACGAAATGGTACCGATTGAGGTACACAGCGCCTATCTACCATTATGGACAGCCGACAAGCACTTTAGCAGTGATGGCAAAAGAGTGTTGTCGAAAGTAAAACTATGTGGTATTATTATTACCGTGTGTGTATTATTAGGCATGTATTATGGATGTAAGGAAAGCGTAATAAGAGCATACATTTATGCTCAAGATCCTTTCTTTGTAAGAGGAGTAAGTTGAGTTTACCATCATTATCATAATTATTACTATAAAAGTGAAACTTTCTTCATAGAGTTACATGCTACACTTTTTCATTTGTCTGTACCTACTCACAAAAGAAAGTGCAATGAAATAGCAAGAAAGTTTTTTTTCGCTTTAACGAAATAAGGAAAAAGTTCAAAGAGGAGCAAGTATACAAATACAGACAATCCTTAATGCTTGCAAAGACATACCAACACCAAACAAGATGGGATAGTGTTTGTGTGTGGAATCAGAGAGAAAAAGTAAAATGTCGTCATCTTCTCTTCGAAGTTTTGTATTTTATCCAGTTGCCTTCTCCCCAGAACTACTATTACGGCTTATTTCTTTATATTTGTGCAAATTGCACGACAAATACCACAGGGCACTTTTTTGAAATTGACGTACTTGAGCTTGGAAAGTAAAAAGGGCCAACAAGAAGAAAGTAGACAATAGAACTGAACAGTCAAGCAAACTGAAGAGCTTGACATAAAAGGGAAGAAAGAAAAGCGTAAAAAAGAGAAAATAAAAAAATACGAGAAAGGCAAATGTGTGAATGGGTTAACTTTTGAGCCATAACGTCAGACCGCTTGAAAGGAAACAAAAAGAATTCCAAGAATCTACTCAAGAAAAAATTCCAAACCTTTTGAAACCAAGTGTAATATACAAATTTTGCAATGGCTTTATACACATTGTTGTTTTTCATAGATTGCGAAGAATTCCACAGAATTTGCCACCGTCCCTGCGTTCTCTCCAACTAGAAAGTAACCGAATCGTCAATCTCACTTCAACTGACTTTAAAAATCTTAAACGGCTGGAGGAACTGAATCTTCATGGGAATCGAATCACCTCCATACCTCCATCTGTCTTTTCCGAGCTGACAAGTTTGAAAAGCTTGGACCTTCGTTCAAATCTCATCGATGTGATTTACCGTGACTCTTTCGCTAACCTAAGTAAACTGGAGACACTTGACATCTCCCAAAATCCCATCAAAGTGATAGTTACGGGTGCTTTCGGGAGCTTGCGTAAAGTGACCCTATTCCATTTATCCCGCTTGATGGAGACCATAGAGTTGGATGTGGCCACTTTCAAGTCATTGCAAAACTTACAAATTCTTGAACTTGACGACTCGCCTCATCTCGCACTCAAACTTTTCCAAGATGGAGGTTTCTCATATTTCCCCTATTTGCTCGAATTAAATGTGCAGCGGTGTGCGTTGGACGATCTCAATCTAGTGGGCAACGCACTTGTCGAGCTCAATCTCCACACAATCAAAATGAATTCTAATCCTTGGGACTGCGAAGATTTACACGGATCCTCAGTCCACGAGCTAATAAGCAGACAGGTGATTGTGGATGGACCAACTTGTGCCCGTCCATCCCAGTTACGGAACACAGCAATTGCCAACATAAATTTTTCCACGCCAAAAGCATCCGTCAACGTCATGAAAAATGAAGAAAAAAATCCCAATTTCACACAGCCGTTCGTTACACCACTGACCCGGAGCAGTGACAGCATGACTGAGAATTTTACTAGTACATTGTCTCCTGCAGGTCGTTCACTGCTAGAAAGACGTGAACATGGTGCCACTCCTTCTTCCACTTCCCAAAATGTCCAGAATACAAATTCTCGTGAGAAAGTCACATATGTATCGCAAGAACAAGAGAGAAAGACTGGTCAAGGAATAACTGAATTACTAGATACAGCTCTAACGTCACATCTATCCAAGAACTCTTCCACACCCGGTGTTAAGATGACCAAGTCTGGGCTTAGCGTTCTGTTGCCTGCGAGAGCAACATCTGCTTCAGACCCAACACCATCATCAAATTCAACACTCAACCACTCGTCTTCTTCGGCTCAAGGTACGTTCCTAACATCGTAAACAACTTCTCATTGAATTTTTAATGCCCCATAATCTAGAGGAAACACTACTTGAAAACACGAAAATCCATTTTTTCGTTTCTTTAAAAAATGAGCACAGTTCCCAAATGGAGCCACACTTGCTAAATCCCACCTTCTTTAAATGTAAATACTACAAACCC
The DNA here is from genome assembly GCA_034694325.1 of Entomobrya corticalis. Lineage (NCBI taxonomy): Eukaryota > Metazoa > Arthropoda > Collembola > Entomobryomorpha > Entomobryidae > Entomobrya > Entomobrya corticalis. Next base: position 3,943 of record JAQFYG010001184.1, read on the forward strand.
TTTTTATAGTTACCTGCGATAGGATTATGTGCATATAAAATAAACATTATTACTAGGAAAGTACAAGAAAAGTACGCACTTTACCATCTTTTGCCCGGATTGATCCTTGAGAAAAGAGAACGTGCAATAAAAAGAAATATGATATCCCATCGCAGTTGTCATTCTGGTCGTAGCATCGTAGTATCCTGCCACTGAACCTTTACTACAATATCAATACTTACTTTTGTACAGAAACTACTGTTTTTGCACGAGACCACTAAAAAGAAAGTATCGCCACTAACAAGCAAGGTCTGTAGCAGAAACTCCCTTGAGGGTAAAAATATAGCATGGCTAAGATGCAATCATATTATTAAATGAAGAAACGGTGCTGCCGTATACTTGATGGGAAGCGCATTGATAAAAAACTCAATTTCTTTAGCCAGAAGAAAAAACACGATAATTTGGAACATCCTGCTTTCCTACCTTTCCCATCTTTGGTAGCATGACTCGTTACATATAGATCGTAATCATAAATATTGTAGCAAATTTCCAAAATCTGGCAACATCTTTATCTTCAATTTCTCTGTGTATACTCATAATACTTCTTCAAGATGGGAGAATAAGGTAGTCATATAATTTTGGGACGAAACCAAAGGTACTTACATTTATTATAGTATAGCCTTGCCTATAGTTTGGAGTTTTTTGTAATGACTTAGGCAAAAAGATAATACTTTGCTATGCTTTCTGGTCATCTTCTACTTGTGTGAGAGAAGATTTCCAGGTAAACGTTGAGTGTTGTTCATGAATATACCTATTAATATTAATAATGTTTCCCTTTCCTAAATCAGAGTTATTACGGTGCAACCGTATGTCATCTCCGAAATCTCTCAAAATCAACAATATAATTAAAGGTTCTTGTTTGGTTTCACAATATATAGCCTCCGGACAAAAGGATGACAGTTCTTCCGTAGCGGTGACGGGTAACAAAATGAAGCAGCAGCCATCATCATCACCAGATATTTCAAAAGAGACCACAGAAGCAAATGCATTTGTGGATATGCTAGAAGGCGACGGTGATGCTGTTCCAACCCAATCCTATTTTGACTACCCTAGTAGTCGCAATAAAAATAAAAACGATGAAAGTAATAGTGATGACGGTGATGAACGTGATAGGAGTAGTGTAAGTGGTGGTCGTGGTAATGGTAGTAAAAGTAGTAGTCGTAATAGTAGTAGTAGTGGTAGAGGAAACAAGGGAACAAATAGTGAAGTAAGCTCAAGGAGTGAAGTCGAAGGAAACCCTCCCTCAAATTTGATTCCAATCTCGAATGCTGCTAGCAAAAGTGCGAGTAGAATAGGACAAAGAACAAGAAGGCCACCGTCGTCGCCAGCAGGAGTAAGGAGTTCTGAGGAGACAAAGACAAATGATGATAACGCAATTATTGATGAGAGTAGATTGCAAAGAACTGGCGGGGAGGAGGAACAACAAGAAGGAGCTGCCGCTGTTCAGAGATCGATTGATGGATTTCCGCCCGCTTATCCTGACAACGATAGAGTTGCTAACCGGGCTCCTTCTGGATCAGTAAGTTTCATTTTTGCTCTCTTTCTTCCGATTTCTCCTGCTCCCTCAGTCCCTCTCAGCCACTTCCTTCAAATGACTTGCTTGCTCTCTTTCGCTCATCCTCATCTTCCTTTCAACTTTCTTGTCGATTGAGGCAACTTGACATTCACTAACTTTCTCCATTTATTGACGGCTTCAAATGATGTTGATATCCTCTAAAAAAGTTTATCATCACAAGACCACCACAAGCCATCTATTTCATTTTCGTTAGTTATTCACCTAAAATAAGAGACGATTGTACTGACAAGTAGATTCTGAAAGCATAATAATATGAAGACTTTCATTACACCCTCGATCGTAAATGGACTTTTCATCAAGCATTGTTTGCCTCATTCCTTACTCATTTAATGTTCATCCTTCTCTATCTAGATAGATCACTTTTCCCGTTTTCCCTTATCATCCCATCGTCAGCATACGATTTACCAACGATGACATTGCTCTCCTTATACAGACTGCTGCTGCTCATCATCATATCAATTACTGAAATTGTGCGTTGATGGTGATCAAGTCCTTCCATTTTAAATCACTTTGAAAAGTGAAACTAACTGCATATTAGAGAGGATGAAGGCAACCAACGATTTCACAAACAAAATACTGACTGATCCATAACTAACTTGAAAGGATAGGACAGTTTAATAGGCAAACATCGTTCCAAATATCCATTCATTTCTGCTGATGAAAAACACTCTTTATCTATGTAATTTCCATACGACAGTTAAAACTTTCATCGTCATTACTTTTTACTAGCTACCACCAGACCATTTGAGTAAAACGAAAATGGTACTGAACGAACTAGACGGGTTCCTACAACACTGCTCTGTGTACACAACACTATTTGACTTTCTCTATGTTCAAGTCTCCCCATCTCTCTCCATTCATTTAGGTAATTAGTTTACACATTATGAATATGTATGTATGACAGGCCATTGCCATATATAGTAATAATAGCTTTTGTGTATGAAATGAAGGTACTGCTACAGGCAGCTACACGCTACTTATTTTTTAAACTTTCGAGGGAATGGTGACTGGCTGGCTGTGCTAGTTATCCAAGCATTTCTATTTCATTTAAAATATGATAAGTAAATGCCATTTTTGGGAGGTCTGCATTTTTTTCAGTTCAAAGAGTCAAAACTACTGAGAGAAAGCATCTCATCAAAAAGTAATAGCTGTATTATATACTATCAGATATACCAACAGTTTTTCATATTTCTAACTACATATATACTACTACTAATAATAATATTGTATGCAGCATTTACGTAGCCAATATGCATTATCTGCGTAAGAAACTATATTTCGTACAATTTCTAACAGAGCAACCCCAGGATTTTCATGTGAAAGGAACGTAAAGATGTCGTGATAATGAAAATGACGGTCATGAAGCCTATTTCAACATATCATCACACATGAACTGCACAAAACAACACACCTAAAATAAGCAAGTTTTTGCTTGCGTTTTTGTTGTGTATGAAAATGACAAAGGATATTTTTGCTTGGATGACGGTGTGATGACATAACATGTATTAACTATGAGCTCCATCATAATATTATAAGAGAAAATGTATAGAAAAGGGCACGATGATGATAATAATAACAGCAAGGAAAGTGACTTTATGTGAGTTTTCCGACTATACATTTACTAAACAAGTTAACAACTAACTTTCTCTCGGGAAACAAACAGCTTTGCTTGCACATATACTCTTTTCCTGCGTTGAAGTAGCTGTGCTAGTGCTAGAAAATCCAACTAGCAGTTCATTCTGAAACTTTCCCATTAGCATTATATTTCATTCTTTCGTTTCGCCTTCGTGCGACTACACCACACCACGTTGTTGAGTTTGGAACGGCACACATAACACCATAGAGAGATCCCTCTACAAGTCCACGAGCTATATAGGTACATATTTTTGTACATGCATCTACATGAATGGAGAAGCATAACAGCAGTACATTTATGTCTCACGTAAAAAGTAAAACAACACATATATGCTAGAAATCATTCTATATTCTCCCAGCAGCGGAATCATCCCTCAACGATGAGTGCACACTTATGCAGACGTAAAAAGTCCTTTACCTATACAGATATAGAATAGAATCCGATTCCTTTCTGGTGTGGTGGTGTGTTATGATAAAACTGCTAAACGAGATGTCTGGACAGTTGTCAACTGAGGGTAAAATGTAGTACATGTACAAGAGAATACTTTTGGGGAGAAAGTTTATCATGTCTTGTACTATAAATACGGAAGAATCTTGTGAATGGGTTAGTCACTCCAAAAGTGTCATGCATGCATACAACTCGTAACTAATATAAATTTGCATCTTTAAATATGTAACATGTGTGGACGCAAAGACTTACAACTGGCTTGTGCATCATTTAAGTGTGTATGAGCATTTAGGTACATAAACCGTACGTATCTACATATAATGCGAAGTTCGTATTTTATAAATAAGCAGGAGTTACAGTTACGCCATATGAGCATGTTTACATCTTACATGCACACCCTACCGTGAAACTCTTTGCAACTATTTTGTTGTTTCACAAAGTAACTACCAAACTTAACACGGCCAGAGAAAACCACTTTTCAACCACAAACAAAGTAAGCAAAATCGAATTGGACTTGTTCCGTATTTCTTGAATGTAATTAGTTGTATACAGCTGCAGTCGACAGATCTCTCTTTTCTGCTGACGATGACACGGAACAGAGGATAGAATTTAAGAGAACACTGAGTGTGGCAGCAGCATAAGCTACTATTTTATAACAATAACGTAACCAACAGTGTGAAACTCTTAAACTCTTTTCTGCCTCAGTGTATGCATTGCTAATATACATACTGATATTCAACAGACTTGTGAGGAGCACTCAATTAAAGCAATCATTCATAATTTCGTTTTACGCATTATAAAGGTCTCCTGTTTTCACCAACTCTACTTCTCCTGGTCTGCTTGCTTGGCTTTCCTTTTCTTCTTGTTTGCTTCCTCTCTCGTTCTTCTTCACCGGCAAGCAATCCCGCATAAAAGAATGTGTTCAACTCATTCCCCAAGCTTCCCATTCTCCCCATCATGGCATATTTCCTCAGCTTTCAAATGCATAAATAAACGACATTAAGTATGCATTAGGTAAAGAGAACTCTCTCGAACGAAAGGTTCCTGTACAGATGAAATATTAACATGTCTGCAGTAATAAAGCAAGCAAGCTGTGGTTTTAGCTAATATTCATCTTCCTCTGATAACTTCACCAGCCAAATATACAGTACTTTTACCATATATTGTATTTACATTCATTTTATTCTCTCTTATTTCTTTAGGATAACAGTGTGAGCAACCCAAAGTACTCTTATTTGAAACTCAATGACAATACCAAAGTTCAACGGCGGAGTGATCTCCCATATGATAACAATAATTCTTCCGCTGACTCAAATAATATGGCCGTTATTGTCAAGACGCTTGTCATATCAGCTCTCACATGTCTCGGGTCGATTCTCAGCCTATTTTTTGTCAGCTTTGCCATATACCGGTACACAATAAAAAGAAATCGTGGAAGCTTTTTATGTACTCGACCAAATTCCCAAGAAGAGGTAAGATTGTTTTTGAAATCATTAGAATAAAATAAAATTTGTCAGAGTTCGCTTACACTGATCAAGGAGCATAAGATTTTCCCGGTATCAATAATGCAAATATGCAGGCAGGTACCTTTACACAGCATTTTCTCTATCCACAACCACAATCTAATGTTCAACAATTACGATAAATAGAATATATCTGTTAGTTCTCAAAATATACGGATTATGTTTTCTGCCTTTGATCCGTTCCGATTACGTTTGGATCAATGAGTTTACCACTTCACTACTTGTTCTACTATTCTAGTCTTCTGTCTCTTGTTACGATAGTTTGTATTTTTGGGAGTTTACCGTACTGAATCTGAGTAGCTGATGTGTTTCTCGTCTGTGGCAGTCCCAATTCTGTGTCTGTGAAACCCAACTCAAGAAAAATACATAATATTATGAGTTTTCCTTTCTACGTGCAATCAATTTGCTACTCGGCCAGGTATCTTTTTTCTGCCAGGTAGAAAAAGGGTACACAAAACGAGTAGCATCTACGATATTTGTATAGTACACCGTTAGATAGGAGAAACGAATATTTCATTCGCCTCACCTCGTACGCCATTTGCCTGACGACTTGAAATGTCAAAAGCTTGCACCATCTTATACAACTTTTTGTGTGTGTGTTTTTTGGAGTTACAGACAGAATAATACCTTCCACACACAAACACACGTCTTCCCACAAAAATAGATAGCATTTGACTGAAGTTGGTCAAACCATTTTTATTATAGACAGTAGTAAAGTCGTCTTCTTGTAAAGAAAGAAGAGAAATGATGGTTGATCCTGCATCTGCCATAATGCTCAAGGGACTATTTTCCAAGGAAAACTGCACAAGTTAAGGGAAGAGAAGGTAGGTAGACGTAGGTTATGAACACAGCTAGTAGTTCTTTCTTGTGTCGGTGATGTGTTTCCTTCCAGCACCATTCTACTTTTCCTGGAATCACCATAATATTCTGTCTCACTGAGCCATACAATAGTTGACTTGACAGTCTCGAAATTGGAAACAATCCATCCAACTGCACACCACCATGCTACTACGTCTATAGACATTCCCTTTTCAGTTCTCCTCAAAGTTTTCAAACTCATTCCACCACTGAAAGAAAGTATCATTCTTGTTTGATTTCTATTCATCCTCGTCTACTTCATATATAAACTCATGAGTGAATAATGATATAAAATAGTAGTTGAAGTTGTATATGGGGGTAGTATAGTTTATGATAAGTAATACCCTCCTAAAATGTAAAGTCAGTCAAACAAAACAAACTTAACAAGGACAAAACAGTGGAGCGGAAGAGAAAATAATACTGCCATCATCAGGCCATGAGTGAGTGATGAGCGTGAAAAAATTGGACTTCCAACTAGCCATTTTTCTCTTTCCAAATCTCAAAGCTATCATTAAGAGGATAAATGAAGACGAAAATGTATTGCATTTGCTGTTGCAAAATAGAATGAAATGTATGTATAATGTTTCTTGTTGAACAGAGCTGCCAGTCACAAAAGGCAAAGTGAAAGGAATAGTCGGCTTTGTAAAATTGCTCAATATACATATGCCTAACCAGTATATATTGGAACCATTGAAACATAAACAGGCACTACAGAGGACACTGGGGGAAGCCTTCTTTCTTTCCACACAGCACCACTGCCTGCATTTCTTAGATTAGTATGTTTCTTCTTCTCCCTTCCTCTTTTATCCATTCCATGAATATCCATCTATTCCGTTCCCAAATCTCCAATCAAAATCGAATTGAATGACATGTTTCATCGCCTTGTTTATTGGCTGTTGTGCTCTTGTTCGGGTAAATACCCTTCTCAATAGTGTCTAGTGTCAATTACAACTTAAGTCAAGGACTGTTTTCCAATACAACAAACAAATCCCACACAAAGAACACATAACGGGTATAATCAGAGACCAGAGAAAAGTCTAAATAAAGAGACAGAAGTTTTAATAGAAGAAAATGTAATGGCTCTGTTGGTAGGTAAAGAAAATCAGGGAGTGTAAAAGTACGAAGTAGTGCCAGAAAGGAAAAAAATGTTAATTTCTACTTATATATATTTTTGTCTACCTCATTTGCAGGGGGAGGACATACAACAGCAGGGTTCGGGAATGGTTTACACAAGATTTGGTCGGAAGAAACCTAGAAGGGACGCATGCTATGGTGGTGGCGGTAGTAGCAGCAGCAGCAAGAATATTACCAGCCGCTATCATCATCATCAAGAGTCTGATTCCGACCAAGTTGAGCTGAGTGGAATAACGAATAGTCTTTACTTTGAAAACGAAGACATCTATCACATTACGTGAACCCTCAATTCTGGAATGGAGCCCAAGTCTAAATATTACACAATATATAACGTACATAATATATGCAATTCTACGTACATACACACTCACACATACTGATTTACTTGGTGTGGAACTCGTATATTATATCATCAGAACACAAGCACAGTTGCAAAAACCACATATGTACAAGCTCATGAAGCTGTAGGTATTCCATGTAAAATATTATTATGTAGTATTATTATTGTAAAAACTTACACGATGAGTACGATGACGAGATGGTACGATATATACTTTTATGTATACGCGAAAACGCTGTTTTATATAGGATGCTTTCTTCATCTTCTTCAACATAGGAAAAGCTCATCTTCCATCGTTTCTTTTTTTTCTGTATTTATTTTATAATACAGAAAACATACAATAAAAGATAGAAGATGACTTTTTACCGTTTGTCCTTCAGTAGAACTGTTTTTTTTTTCTTCTATATTTTCTTTTTAAAAAGAACCAAGAGGATTGTAACAGGAAAGCTTCTAACAATGCGTTCTTTTCTAGTACTTTCTCCACGTAATAACAAGCATTACACCCATCACTATCATCAGTGCTGTAATGCCACCAAGAAAGTTGTTGCAACCAAAGCAAAATATTACACAATTTTACATTCGTTTTTGTCAGCAGTAGTTTCTGGTGTTGTAATAGAAAATCGAAATACAAATATTATACAGTCATGGATTTTACTAGATACACATACATACATACATACCAAGTTATTACAGACACGAAAGAAATGGGTGAAATGAAACCAGAAGGAGATGTGCATGCCTGTTTTTCTATTTCTATTTGCTTTTTGATGCAGCAGGCGCACGATTTTTCACAGGCTCGCAACACTAACGACTCTGAGAAAATCCAATAGTATTCTTTTGGAAATGAGACGTGATACATTTAAAGGAATTTTTCTCTTTTGCAGACTATATGTGCATGCAAACGTGTTGTACACTGTAAAAAGCGGTATCTTCAGACAAAAAGAGACACGCATGTATGCATACTCTCTGCACAAACAGGAAAAAAATCAAGTCAAACAAGAGAACATTACGACGAAAAAACGAGGAAAGGGTTTAACCACCACCATCACAGCAATATCTCTGCGACCCTAAAGTATAACGATCATCATATACACGGTAGTAAGTGTAAGTTTAGGTAACCAACTTTTGTTTGATGTCACGTCCTTTTTTGTTATTTTTTGTTATAAGCGCATCTCTCTATGATAAAAGTAATAATAGTCCTGCATAGATCCTACAACCATTTCAATACATTTCTACTTGAGGTCTTGCTTAACCAATCTTTCAAAACTACTCTAACTTCAGCTCGTTTTTTAATTATCCTCATTAATTTTGAACTACAACCTTTCACTAGCTTTGCAAATCTCAAGTTTCCAAAAACAACCTTGTTAACATTTTCCAAGAACTGTTTCGATAGATTTTTTTATCATTATATTTTTAAACCTTGCAATGTAGTATTGCAAAATAAGACAAAGTATATGGTTCGACTAGATGTTTTCATAATTGGGTACCAATCACGTAACAGCCAGCTAAACCAACCAATTTCCACTAACTAGAATACTGCAATTAAGTAGAAAAGAAACTAATGCGAAACCCATGGATGATAGCGCTGGAAAATGTATATTGCTACGTATCGTTGTTAATGTATGGGCTGTAATACAGTGATAGTTATACGGTTAATAAAATTACAAAACTATATATTTCAAAAATCTGATGAAATTGAAAATTCACATTGTATTGGGTCATCAATTGCAAACTGAGGTCCTATGCGATGGGATGACGGAATATGACTACCGACGGTAGAAAAACATACGGTGTAGGTGGAAAATAAGTACCGTACGTATACTGTGTAATTGGCAGTTTCCTCAATCTATATAGTCACAGAGCATGCAAAAACACTTTCACTCTCTTCGCTGCGACGATGACCGTCAATGATACAACTTTCTATATTAAAAAGTTGGATGCTATAATAATGACGACAACAATCACATAACAAGTGGTCGTGGCAGAAAGCATTATATAAAGCTCCTCTCTCTAAGGTTCCTTTCATCCTCAGATACAAATTGTATGATTAGCAACCACAGCAAGCATTGTTCACAATAAACATCAGTTTCACGCCTATTTTCGCTGTTCTCTATTCAATATGAGTTCTTCATGTTTTTGAAAGCTAAAGTATCTCTATCTGAGAAAACCTCCTGGCATGATATGGCATTTAATTTTGTCAAAATTGTGTAGTTAGCTTGAGGATATGTATATTTGTATATGCTGATTGCTTTGGTAAGAGATGAGTCTGTTGTAAAAAGACCACCTACCACGAGGGTTATGTGCAGTATAGAACCACGCCAGCCTTCCACTCTTTTCTTGTAACACGTAAACAAAAGTAAATTGAAGTTGTGCTAGCTCTGCAGTATGACATATCAATTCCCGGTTGACAAACTTTTTTTTATCATTATTATTCCCATTTTCATGAACTAGATCAATGAAGTGGTAACAAAGAGCTTAACATTTCCATTATATTTGTCATCACAAACTAAATTGATTCAAACAAAAAGCGTCACTTGAGGGTAGTAGCCATGAAAGAAGTTATTATCATCAAGAGTAATGTAACTGGTGGTGTTAGTAGCGGTTGCGAACTTCACGGGTGGTATTTACGACAACTACTACAAACATGCCGACATCTTTGGTAACATAACCTGTTAGACCACAGGTATTTAGGAACTGACTACAAACTTCACTATATACGTACGTTCCTTTTTTGTTTTCTTCTTGTCAAATAAAATATCAAGAATCAAGACTCATTTCTAGAAGTAAACGGATATTGTTTTCTTGAAAAGTCCTAGTATCCATTTCACTTTTCTTCTATAACACAATCAGTGACAAAAACACAAAAGCCCACTTGCAATTCTCTTCTTTGACACAAAGTATTCTAGCTTGCTTGGTGGACAGGAAGCAAACTACTTTTTCATTTCAAGAGACTTGCCGCGACCATAAAGAAAGTACATAGTTGACTCAGTGAGTCAAGGAAAACCAATATAGTCGTAGCTCCTACTGATTTATGATACAATAACAGCAACCAAAAACAACACATATTGCTTCTTGAAAAACAGGACACATAATATAATTCCCAACTGTCTACTGCTTGCCAATTCAGCAAGAATTGTTTCCCTAAACTTACAAATCCAACCAAGAAAGAGTGAAGTCTTGAAGACATTTCCGAAAAACTATCTTCTTCTATTTAATACACTCCATTAAAGCATCATAGATGCTAACATCTCATTTCTACAATCAGTTGTTCATTTTATTTATTCTTATTTAGGAAATATATACATAAATACATACTGTAGGTAAATGTGTGTATAATAGATACCTATACTATACTTTTATTGTACATAAGTAACTAGAGAAGTTTACCCTTTTAACTATAAGTACATTATATATTCCTATTACCTGAGTTATGCGTGGAAACACTTATAAAATAAAACATGTAATTGATAATATAGTCATAACTATAAATATAAACCAAATATATTATACGCTTCAAGAAGGAAAACTGTTATTACTACATTTTCACTATCGGGTTATTGGTATAAATAACTCAATAATATAGAGATTAGTATCTTTTATGAAAGTACATTCTAATTTAAATGCCGTACTAACGTCAAAATAAGTAAGTTAAAGTTAAAATGCATGCAAATACTATAGGAAAATATTACTTTTATAGTAAGCGAATGTGTACAAAGTGCAAACTATTGTAAATTGCCACTTAATTTCGTGAAAGTTTTCAGTTTAGATAATACTCAACGCGTGCACACTGAAAAACTCGAATATTACAAGTATAAGATACAGTATCTAATTTAATATTATCATGAATGATCTATAATAAATTCTTGTACTTTGAAACTATGTATACCTGTATATAGGACAAGTATGATAAAGTATGTGTGAGGATACCACATGACAAATATAAATCACTAAAACACAATAAAGTATATTATTATTGTAAATCCAACAACGAGCTCAACCACAGGCGTTGTCTCCGAAAGCTAAAATGGCAAACTTTCTATATTGCATTATGGTTACAAGCAGAAGACATGCCCGCATTTTTTTACTAAGAATCCTTCCTTACAGCAGCACGACGATTCTCGGAATACAACCGCTTTCCCTCAACTTGGGCATAGCCACATAGGAATATATAAGGCCGAGCAGTAGGAGTGGTAAGTGAGTTGAGCCTTGGGATCACATGGGGTATTATGAGACGCGAACTTCCTTTCACTTTGACAATATTATTTCTATGTACTCCGTATGGGGAAATAAAGGAGGACACTACGGGTTTTATTTTATACATACGAACGATCACACAACAAGAATGAAAACTCGATCTTAAAATGAGAGAGTCCTCATCCTTGTCCTTATACTTTCTCTAATATATTACTCCTGCAGACAAAAGGGGAACAGGAAGCCCATACGCTGGCCAAAGGTGTGAGCAAATCCATGAGAATTAATTAAATTGAATCAAGTTAAATTATTGCTTCATGTGGTCGGACAAGGCCATCCTCCATGGTCCCCATCCTTCCAGAAACAGCCCCTTCAACCGATATAACGCGCGTACATGATGACAATATTATAAACCTATAAAAGAGCATGCTTGTGGTACTAATGTGATAGCGCTTAAGCACAAATAGAATGAATGCACTCCCCATTTAATATAATTTTCTCCTATGAACTTTATGCGTGTTCATCATGAATCTATATAAAATATTCATTTTTGAACGTTCCTTGCTTCGCTTACTCACTAAACAACGAGTCAGTAAAAAGAAGTATATCTATAGGCTAGTCGCTCATGGTGAGGTACACGTATATAAAGATGATAGTAAAACCACACGAGAGCGAAATGGAATCGCTTCGCCAGCAACCGTGGAAGGGTATGTAAGGACTAATTGGAGAGTGTGCCGGATCAGTTGACGTGTGATTTATTTTATGACTTTTGCATACACTCTGTAGCGTAGAGCTTAAATGGCCATACCAGGATGACTATGTGTAAATTTAAAAGCAGAAGTGAGGGAACTGGCAGCAGCTTCCATTATGTGCCATAATCATCATCATCCTTTTTCCACGGTTCGCCTTTCGCCCCGCAAATCAAAGTAGATATTCGTTTTTCCAGAAGTTATTTCTTCATCTCGGGAAAACGAGATGAGAAGGAGAGAGAAGGAATAGTGAGGAATTTTATACACTTTTATTTTATTTTCACAACTTTCATGTAATTTAACAAGTGAAATGACAAAAAAGGAATAAGTAGTGCTACTATAGCGTCTACATTAGTTTGTAGTAGTAAGTTAATGCAATGATCAGATGCAGCGAATGGCACTGCAATATGCTGCTCAAATTACTCATAAAGCCCAAAAGAGAGAATGCCATTTCCCCACAAAAACAAATGACGACTAGAATAAACTGGGAAAAGGAGCCGCCAACTTTCACAACATTCTGCATTATTTCCAAGCTTTCTCACTTAATGTGAAAGAAGCAAGCTGAATATGCAAATATGTACACACAAAAAAGGATAGAACATCAAAGTTACAAAGCTATTAAACTCGAAAATGATATGACATCAATCTTTTATAATTGTAGTTTTCTCCTTTTTTATTGCTACAACAGTAAGCAATGTAGCATTAAAAACTAACGAAAATATTGTATACCTAATACCAGAAAGTGAAAATCTTTTCATTTCCTTCTCTCAAAAAAGTTCATAGCGCCTAAAAAGAAAAAGGGAGAAAGAGCGAGAAAAAACCTCATGAAATTACACAAACATTGCCGCATCAAAAGAATGCCCGTCAAACTCTCCGCAAGCCAGGCTTATAAAAATGCAAACGGTACGCCATATTAAAAAAGAACGCAAACAAAACATAAGACTTCAATCGGAGTCAACTCGTTTCATTCATTCTCTTGTAACAACAAAATACATAGCGTTATAATCAGCGTGAAAAAAATCAAGAAAAACTAACAAGCACATATAGAAGAAAGTAGCTGTATGTACGCTTATAGTTTGGCAGTAGCAGCAGGGAGAAAGAGGAAATAATAATTAGAGCTTTATTCAAGACTCGAATTTCTTTTTCTCCGTTTATTCGACGGAACGGATGTATGTGAAGCAGTGTTTTTCCGGATTTGTGCTGCTGGGTGTTTCCTTTAAAAAGAGAAAAATAAAACTTTGTCTAGAACGACAAGTTTCCGTCGGCTTGTTTCTGTTTGCTTTATTTAGACTACAAACCTCCTCTGAATCACTTCTTATAAAAAAGGAAATTGTCACTGACAATAATACAACTGCAATTTGTAAGTATCAGCATTAACTGTACATGGTTCCACCAGGCAAGGAACTGATGAATATCAAAACTCGATCGTTTGTGGCTTATTGCTTTTTTATAAAGTTTGAAACATTGTAAACGGGAAAAGTCTTATATAGTACGAAAATTTCATAAAAATGTACATTAGCGGAACCCAATCTTTTTTCAGTCCTTTTTTAAATTTCTCAATATAATATGTATGAGTGGGCTCCAGCACCACTGTCAAATTCAACTAGTTATGGTAAACGCATAGATTTTGTCACACTTGGATGGAAAGCCGTTCTTTGTGCCCAAGAAACGGAGAGAAAGTGTGAGCAAGAAAAATTATTCTCATCGCTACTGTGTCGAAGAACAACACAAGCCAACAACTCAAGAGGCTCTGTCTCGACAGCGAGTAGTATCTTATACATTTTTATGTGAGCACCATCACTTACTTACTCCACTCTCGAAAAAGAAAACTCAAGTTAAATTCTAGGCAAACTGTCTGCTTGGTTTTTCTTAGTAGCTTGATCACACGACAAACACGGTGTCTTTCTAAATCAATGTCATTACTATTACACATAGAGCCCCACAACAGACACAAAACGAACTTCGCTTACGAACATTATAAGCATTCATTCAACAACACACAACAACCAGAACAGGATGTTGCTACTTTTTACGAGTGGTGCATTCATGTTGTAACTTCCCCAGCGATATTTCAATCGACAATCCAGCGTTCCTTATGACCGCTTGTATACATCTGAAAGAAGTGAAAGTGCTAGAAAGTATTGAAGTCAAGTGATCCCCTCAGAACACATTAAGCACATTCTCGAGGAGCACATTCACTACAACAAACTCAAGATACTTCACACCAACACACCAAAAATTCGTAACTTGGATGTTTGTGAGGTGCAGGAGATAACAGTATATGCTCATTTGCTATTATCGTGGCAAACCAACATCAAGCAGAATACATATACTTACCAATGTAATTTTCAGCAGAATCTTTTTATATAGAATGCAGGACCCAAAAAAACCATCAATGTGGTGACTGGCAAATATTTCTCAAATATATACATACTTCTAAGTGAGATACGTAAAATAAATTTCATTGGCCTCAGAATTTCCTTTATGCTTCCTTGAGTTTCAAACAAGTGTGAACGTAATGTACTTGTAATGGTGAAAGTAAGAAGAGATGCCAAAGTTTTGTTGTGTGAAGAACAAATACAGGAAGCTTTCCAAAAGTTATCATGAGCTCACCTGCAACCGGAAAGTAAAAACTGTCCCGGTGGCTTATATTTTATGCCTTGGTTAGCGTGTATATTGTTTAAACAATTCAATAACTTCAATAATAGGCAGGGATAAGAAACATCATTGTGTCACGTTTACGTACTTAACTTACAGGAAAACTCGATACAGAGGAGATGGAACGCTTAACTGCTGTTGATGCTATATAGATATTATTTGTATTTCTTGATAACATATTACACATAATGTAGAGCTTACTATCTTGTAATTTACAGCTCGAGCATCAATTTCTTCGGCGTGCATCAAACATAAAGAGTAAACAACGAAGCCTTCACTAGGAAAACAGTATAATATTTCGAGTGCTGCCAAAAAAGGAGTTATTCGGGAGGGATGATGATGGAAAGTAAACGACGCAGTATGGCACTGTTTTCCTTCTTTTTTGCTTTTCCCTTTTTCCAGGCACACATTTTCCAAGAGAGGAGCATGTTGTCATACAGAATGTTTGCAGACAGTTATCAACACATCCAGCATAAACATGTGTAGGCGCTCATATGACAGAGACGACTACAGTTATCAGTATGTTCAATCATAAAAACGTGCTAGGCACTTCAAAGTTGTTGAAAATATCTGTAGAATGTATGTATAGAAATAGCAATAGTGTAAACGATACCAACAAGACCAACACAAACAATGTTTCTGAGAACAGTTTAGAAAATCAATAGGAGCTCATCTCATTCGTCTCTTTGCTTTTCCTCTCTACTAAACTTTTATCCTAGTTTCCTGTGGCGCTCTGTTCAGCAAACTATCCGTCAACATCTTTTATCTTATCTTCTATTCTATTAGTCTTATTCTACTCGTCCCTAAAAGAAGCGATGGATAGAGTCAGCAAAATCTATAGAAAGAAGATGGAACGCTTGAAAGCATATTGGGCTATATATTGGTTAGGACCATGCGTGAAAATTGAACATCTGGGATGTCAGCTAGCAGCTAAACCATTAAATTTATGATGATGATGATATTTGCCAACAGCAGCTTCGTAGGAAAAGTCTTATGAGATGACAAAATAACATCCATTGAAGATATTACGAATAATGGACCATGAAATATGTCATTCAGAGGCATATTAGGTTCTCAATAATGAACATTAGCATAAACACTCACTTGAGTACTTCAACCAGTTTCAACCACATCAGCAGATCATCAACTAGTCAATCAGCTCGTGAGTTTTAATAAATTGTTAACTTTGAAAATAAAATATGTTAATGCAAAAAATATATATTCAAAAGGCATACAATTACTCATCCCTGTAATATGGCTAGAGATGTCCTGAAAGAATGTCCAGTAGCTCGAGAAAAAAAATTATGGACAAGGTCATTGTGAAGAAAAATACATATGCAATGTAGCCCTCATGGTGTTATTCAGAGAAGAGCATGAAAAGAGCATCAGCAAATCAGAGTTGGGCCTGATCAATAGTATATATAAATAAAAAGCATATGCTACAAAAGCTACAAGTATAAGCAGTAGAACAAATGTAATGTAATCTACCTAAATATTTGAGAAATAAATTTAA
>JAQFYG010001185.1:0-20578 GCA_034694325.1 Entomobrya corticalis
AGTGATTGTTTATAGTTTTGGTGCGCAAAATTTGACAACGTGACATTATTAACTTCCAGTGCAAAAATATTGAGATGAGAAGCAGCTTAATAGAAAAGAGCGGAAAATAAAAATATTTCTTTATAAAACGTCATTCTTTGCAAGTTGCACTACCTACATCTCTTTTCTAATTTCCTCATTTCTGGAGAAAATAAAGAAAAATAAGTAATTGAACGGAAACTGATAAAAAATATTTGTATATGGTTCTCTAATAATATAAACCCGAGAGCACATGCATATAGCTGTGTTTAGAGTGTGAATATGCAGTAGTATTTTTTTCTTCAAACAAATTTGATAGAAAAGTAGAACCGGAGACGGGTGAAAATCACCAGAAAAAAAAATAAACAGAAATACGACACGACACATTCAGGACAAACCGACAACACCGAAACTGAAGAAAGCAAATGTAAAAACGGTTTACTTACACACACGTGCATATTTATTTTTATATTTTTGATTCGCTACCAGTATTTTTTTCTCCTTTTTCCTATGATTCGGGAAATGAACTCATTGTTTTTACGATCGTCACAACTTTTCTCTCTGTATTTGTGTGAGACGAGCTAAACCAGAAAGAAAAAAGCGACTAAAATAAACGTTCTCTCTGAACAACGAAAACGGCGAAAAAACTTTCTTTTTTTCTACCTATGTCAAATCGGATTGCATGCAAAGTTGTCTCTTGTTTTTTTTGCATGACTGTTTCTACGTGTTTTAAATGGACAGTGTGAAAGGAAAGTTGACGGTGAAAAAAATTGAGAAAAAAAGAGTGATGAAAAAAGCTATAAAAGTTTGGTGTTTGCACGCAAGCGAGTGAGTGAGTGAAGGGAAAAGGTGGAAAGAAATTACTACACGTATTTTTACCTTTTTTCTTCTGTATAACGGATTGGATTGGTCATAATAATATTCTTTTTTCGATGGGATAACTGCTAAAACAGGATCATTTCAAGTGAAAAAACAAAGTTTAGTGAACCAACTATTTTTGTGGTTAGTTTTGTTCGTTAAGACACACAAAAAAGTATACATCGGTGTGTATCGATGATGATTATGTGGATAATGACAAAGTTATAAAAAAGGAAAGAAAGTGGTTTTATTTAGTATGCTCACAATCAGCTTTTCAGAAATAAAGAAAAGCAGAGGAGAAAATATGATAAGTACAAAAATCAAAGATGAGAGCTGAAAGAGTAGTAGAGTAGTAAAAAATATACAGAAAACTCTCTACCAATTTATTTACTTGGTGGTGAGTCAGCTAATAAACTTTTCTGGAAAAAAACATATAAAAAATGTCGCAAGATTTTTTTACGATGATGACGATCACAATCTGAGAGAGAAAATCAGGTAAAGAGGGAGTAGATGCTTATACGGCATTATATAGTTAATAGCGTTGATGCACGATGAAAGATAATCTTTCTTCTCCCTGAGGCAATACTATAGTCTCCCATCGTATCGTCCCAATAATATTGGAAGGATTTTTGCAAAAACCGGAAGAGAAAAATAAATATCCTGTTTGTCTGCTTTTGATGATCAGATATTTTCCGAAAAAAAAACTCTATCTTGCTCATTCATTCAGTATATTTTTTAGTTTAGTAGACTAGAGGAATCGATTGTTGTGAAAGGATATTATTTGTGCTCGTCTACTATCTTTTAAAACTAGTTTGGCTTACCAGAGTAAGCTGGAGGCAGAGCAGAAAGAAAGGCGGAAGAAAAAAGTTTTAATATCTGGAGTGAAGCGGTTCTTGTCGGAAGAGGAAACTTACATGTTCCGCCAACAATTTTATTAATATTTTTTACTCCTTTCGTACTTGAAATAAAGTTGAGACTTGAGAAAAAAGAAACTAAAAAAGAGTTTGTTCTGAACTGCTCTGCTTTTTATGGAAGATAAAATAGTTTTTTAAGAAAAATTCTCCATATTTTGTTGAACTTAAACTAAAGTGTGCGTACTGGTTTGCATGTTGCTTTACATGAGACATGAGCGTACGTAGTAATAATAATAACATACTTTGTTCTCCATTTTAAATCCACCCTCGCACGCTCAAGAAAAAAAGTTTTGCGTGCTAGCAGTCCAAGCCTAAATCCAACTACAGCAACTTGTTATTACTATTACCAAGTCATTATACAATAACAACAATGTAAACCCATTCTATTGTGTTTTTTGTGCAAAATCTACGATGTCTTGACAAGTTTCCCTTCTTTGAACGTCTCGTCGACTTCAAACTTGAAAGAAAAATAACAAAAAGACTCCAGTGAAATTCTATTGTTTTCTAAAAAAATCCAAAGGAATATATAGTTTTCTATTTGCAAAATATAGCAGACTCGTTATTATAATAAAAAAATATTTGTGAGAAAAATAAAAAGAAGAATTTTTGTTCTTGAGTAAGTCAGAAAGAATTTTCGGCAAAGAAACGCTTTGAACTTTGTTCACCTCACCCACGCCGCCAGAAAGGCGAACGCGAAAGCAAGAGACCACAAAATCCTGCGTCCTGTCGTATCTCCCATGTCAAGTACTACATTTAAGCTGACAGGAGGACAAGCTCTGCTCTGGAATAAGAGTTTCTCAGCTTTTACTTTTTAGCAAACTTTCAGGCATTTCGTAAGGACTCTGGCTGGGAATGAGCATTTTTGCAAACATTGCGTTACACTGCGGCAGTATTATCTTCTGAGAATTGTTGCTGGCTGGCGACGGTGTCAGACTTTCTATTGTGCTATATATCGTGTTGATATGATAATGATGATGATGACCGTGTGAAATGTTTACTTGAGGAAAATCAAAGACAAATAAGACAAGTGTGTACCGAACATGTTCACCATATATTTTTTCTTAATAACCCGGATTTTTTTGCACGTAAAGAATCACTGAACTAGAACAACAGAGATTTAAACAAAACATTAAAAAATGCTGGAGAATGTGAGGTTGTTATATATAATGATTTAATAAACAAAAATGGTATAATTAACTGCGAAGCGTCATAAAATGAATGGAGCATTATCTACATCTTTTTTACATCAACAAACAAACAGGGAAAGTGCTTCGACGTCATCCAGTTTTTTCTATATTTTTATGTAAATGAGTAGAAAGGGAAAGCATATCAAGGAAGAAACAAGGAGCTTAACCATAAGAAGAAGAGAGCAGCAACTTGACTCATATTCTAATTCTCGTCGCTATTAGTAGAGAACTACACAACTTGTTGTTGTTCATTAAAGGGATTCTTACGGGCTTAACACGGATTCATTTTTTTTCTCAAAGATCCGTAACAAATCTACTTACTCTTATAAGAAAAATATATATAGTATATCCAAGATATTATATAGGTTTAATAAAGAGAGAACGATAACAATTTTGCAAATTACTCTGTAGGAGTTTGAGATATATGTAGTACTACAATATAACCCATTATGCAAAGTTGAGAGAGGAAATGAAGAAAATTGCAGCAGCAGTTCAAAAAACAACGAAAAAGTTAAAGTAAGTCACACAGACTTTTTTGTTGTTGTTTCCTTCCCACTTCTCTTGAGAATTTATGTATCTGGATATTAAATAAAAGTTTATAAAACAACATTGTTTTACTTGAGTAGAGGAACGAGCAACAATTCTCCTCGAAACAATTTTTCCCTTGCGCAAAAAAATAATTGAATGTATTACAGTGATAATGTTTATTAAGTTGAAAGTGCAGTAAGTAAAATAAAAAGTGTCGTGACGAGTTTTTAAAAAGGCAAAAAAATTAAACACAGTTTGTTGCATTACTTTACTGGCACTGAAAAAACGGAAGGAAGTTTAGATAAATCTTAATCTAAAAAGGACTATGACATCTATTTGGTATAGACTATTATAAAACAATATCCAATTATTATTCATTTTTTATTTCACACTTAAACGGTATCAAAACTGTGCAATAAACTACATTATAAGGTAAGGAACCATTTAAAATTGAAAATATACTTGAAAATTTTACAGCCTGTAACTCATTTTTTGAGAATTTTGACCAATTTAGATAAGAAATATATAGCATGTTAAAATACTGCTTTATAATATACATTTATAAAAAACACGTTACAATTCTCTGCAACAAAAAAATTAGCACATTTTTTGAAAGCATACGAGTTATTTTTATTACGCCAATTTCCTTATTTACACTTTCCTCATAATATTTATTCCATTGCTCCATTCCATTTTGATGGAATATTATGAAAATATAGTATGCATGGCTGGATGAGTGAGTAATCCACTTATGTCATCATCATCATCGTCACAGAAAATTCCGTTGAATCCATCTCGTAACCTACTTTTGCTTTTCCCAAACGAAAAGTAAAGAAAAGGGAAATGTTGTATAAAGCGTTGCAGTGCAGCAAAGAAGTCAATTTATGAAATTACACGAGGAATAGGCATACTTCAATGCAGAAAAAAGATCACAGAGATCCCTTTTAAGAGCCATAAACCGCTTACCTTCTTCTTCTTCTTCATCTTCTGCTTCCTTCATTCCTTATTTTTCACTTTTCCTTGCTGTTTCAAACAATCCTCTTCTGCCAGAATGAATTACACATGAGGAATCTGCATAAAAGTGTGTGCACACAACATACAAGGACACTTTTCGCGAAAAAGTCAAAGAGAAAATGGGAAGGGACAGGAGGAAAATAGGAAAAATAAATATGCAAAAATAAAAAAAAAGTATACCAGGAACAAAAATTTGTGTGTGTTTTTAAGCTTTCGAATAGTCAGCAGGATCGACAATAATAAACCAAAAGTCTAAAATAAATGGGAAAACATACTTTTCATTTTCTCTCATGTTTTTCCTCCTGCTGCTCTTTTTACTCCCAAAAAATATTATTTCTCTTGACAGTTGATATCCTTGAATTAGTCTTTTGAGAAATTGTCCGCCTCCCGAAAACAAAACTCGGGAAACTAGAAAAAGAGTTGCAAGTCCAGAACCAAAAGAATAAAACAAAACTAGCAACATAGCTTGTTCATCTCCTTTATTTTTATTTTTAAGCCTTTTGTGGTTTGGTTTCGCCTTAAGATTGTTAAAGCTTCTTTGGTCCTATATTTATTCTTCCTCTCCTCAGCAGTAGCAACAAAACGACGGCTTTTCTCTCTTAAAGAAAATTTTCAAATTATAAATAAATAATACCTTTTTAACCCTTTCTCCTCTTTTGTTGTCGCGGAGAAAGCTCCGCGAGTGTGTGTGTGAGAGATGCGGTTGTTTCTTCTGTTCAACAAGAGGAATTGAAAATGCCACGAGAAGATGCATAAGCACACACACAACACAAAACACACAAGCCACAATATTCATAGGCATTTAAATTCTATCATTTCTATTTCCCCTAAAAACTTTTTTCTTTTCTCCGGAGAGAGCACAAAGGTAAATACTACAAATACTAAATACATATGTATGAAATGAGCGAGTAGGTAAAGTAAAATTGTTCTTCTTATCGTTATGCTATTATTATTAAATAATAATAAGAAAGTGCACACAGTGGTTGTGCTAGTGGTTTTGCTACTTTTAGCTCTCTTTCTTCTTGATGATGATCACGATGATTTCATGCTCCAATTCCCATTTTCCACTTAGCATCCGACCAAAAATTTAAAACGAAAAATGAAAGCAGGGAAAACAAAGAAAAGTCTCTTGTGTGAGGTTGGTGATGATGATGATGATGTTTGCTAAAGAACTAATCAAAACTGAAAAACTCTAAAGTGTGCAGTAGTCTATGGCATATATATGATTGTGATGATGACGATGATACAATGTTTGGTAAACCGGAAGGAGAGAATGCTAGTTAAATAAATATACAGTATATAAAGTCCGGCGGTAGCATCTATAGTATTTTTTAAGTGAAGTCTTAAGGGACAACATAGAAAAGAGCAAAAGTAGAATAAACACACTTGAGAAATGAAAGAGAAAATGGTAGTTAATACCACTTGATTCCGGCGACTTTCCAGAGGAGAGGAGGAGAGATGGAAATGCATGCTGGCAGGCTGCTGGAACATGAAGAATGGATAGAAAGTGAAAATGAAAAGTCCTGATGAGCTACAAAGAGAAAACCCAAGTGCATTTTCTCTCTTCAAATTTTCATTTGCATGTGCTTTTGCATTTTGGTCGAGGAGATGTTAATGCTACTAATTGTCAAGAAAATGGAGTATGTGGAGCGTGAATAAAAGAACCATATAATATCCATTTAAAAAATAATATGAAATGGTTTCCTTTTGGACCGCTGCTCTACTTCACAAAATTTTGGTGATAAAACTCATCGACTAACTGGCTCTTCTTTAAACTCTCTTCATTGAAAAACAATTGTGGCTTCTTATTTTATCTATAGAATTTAGCCCTAATTCAGAAGGAACTTGTGCAGAATAAATATAATTTTAGTTGGATGTCTCTCACATTGTCTAGTCGCCTTCATTGTTTAGGATTTTCTAGAAAAGTGTAGCATTTGCAGAAAGAAATCGTTTCATTTTATCATGCTGCTGGTTTTTGATTGTCTGAGGTATTTACCCTGAGAAGCTGATAGTGAGTATCGCGAATACACATGTCGCCTATATCCAGCGACATACCTATTCACATTCTTCATTTTTTATTTTCTTCGGTAATCATTCATTTTTTATTTATTTATGTGATGTTTTTTTGAGTTGTTCTGCCTTCACAGGTATTTTGTATTATTTGTCTGTAGTCGTTTTTCTTTATGTTTCTCAGCAGACTGCTTGGTTGGATTATTGCTTTGGATAAAAAAAGGGGGAAAATGTGTTTTATTTTGTCGTGTTGTGTGTGTGTGCGTTTTGTGTTATTTTTCTGTGTGAGAGGAAGATGATAAATGACGGTATGAATTGGCCAATCAATGTTGCTGTCTTGTGTGCGAGTGTTTTCTGTTCGGTTTTCTGCCAGAATGCCAGTAGCAGACTCTAAAAAGAGGAGAATTTTTGCTTGAAAAACATACCAAGAAACACACAGTTGCTGTATGTTTGTTGCTCCTTTTTCACGGATTCTCGAGTTCGAGATGCTTCACAACATGAGTTGCTTGCGAGTATAGAAAATTGCGGATGATAGATGTATAGGTTGGCCCCCTGTGGACGGTCATGACAGTCTCTCGGAAACATATTCATCTTTGTTCAACTCTTCTGCTTGTTGTTGATCATCTTCTCTTTGTTGTAGTAGTACACACACTTCTGTTTCATGTCGACAATTAAGACTAGCAAAAATATCGACTACAATTTTTTTTGTAAAATTTATGTTATTTTTTAGCTGTTTTATTTTTTGAAACGCAAAAGCTTCGTGGCTTTTAATATTTATATCATTTTACCATGTTGCAAGCCTGAATGACTACCATGACCTTACAAGTAAAAATTTAAAGTTTCAAAAGTTGCATGTTGAAATTTTCCACTGTTTACTATTTTATACATTAAGTAACATAAATACGTGCAATAAAAATGAACAGTAATATTTGACGATAAAGTTATATTTTGACCATTTGACCTTTCTACTCCAATGTCACAGTTTAATGGAAACAGAGTAATAAAAAATTGCGTAAATTGCAATAAAGATTTGTAATCGGTCCGCAGTCCTTACTTTCAATTTTATTTTGGCATATATTTTATGTAAATATGTAGGTAAGCGTGTTACGACTTTGATCTTAGAAGAAACCGTGAACCGAAGTTTACCAGCTAGTACACACACATGAGGAAAATTAGTTTGATACAAAACCATAAATGATTGTAATTTATGCATGTAGCATTACCACTACAAAGATCACCATCATCAAAATCATCGATCACTCTGATTTATTGATTTTTTCATACTCATCTGCTTTACAGGTTTGCCGATCAAAAGTTGCGTAATAGTAATAATGATGCCGTAGTAGTTTACTTGTTTATTCACTTTACGTATTATCATTTGTTGCACATATCATTATCATTTTGGGGATATATCTAGTACTCAACATTCATAATATTTTTGGCTATAATTTTTACGAAGCCGTCATGATGAACGTGTCAGTGGCAACATCACGACAACGCATACATCTCTGATATCGTCAGACATAACCAACATATTATGCAAAGTAATTTTGAAGATTCACTTTTATTTTTTCTTGGCTCTTCTACATGAAAGGGCACAATCTAATATAATGATTTAGTAGCCAATAAAAATAAATATATTTTTACTGTTGATATGTGTTTGCACAACATGTTCAGTGCAGTTGAGTAGTCCAGAAGAAAAATCCTTTCTGATTGAATGTTTTTCGCATTTACATTAACATCCAAAAAACCCTTTTATCCGTGATTCCTTACTTCGCAGAATAATGCTCACAGTTTGATTGTTATTTTCAATTAGATGCCATGCCGCGAGTATTACAAACTGAAAGAGCGTGAACACCAAGAAAATAAAGAATGCTCCCCTTGATCTCCTTCTTGTTCAGTTGAGCCACAAGAGCTTGTAGACTTTATATGTATACCTATATTGCATACTCCTCTTGACATGAGCTGGCTCTGCCTCTAAAGAAATCAATATTCTTGATAAAATATTTTTTTCTACCTATTCCACCTTTTCTACTCAAAAAAATAAGGAAAAAAAAGATGACGCATAGTATTTTTAAAACAAAAGCTTTTTTTCAAGTACACATTCAAAGAGAAAAATGATAACTATTCTCTTTTATGTGGTGGGCGTATATCAACTTTGCAATAGTTTGTTTGTTTCATTTTTTTGTTAGAAAAATGATACATTTGAAAATGATGATGATGCCACGCTTTAATACGCTATTAACTCCCTTTGGATCACAATGTGCATTATATTGATATTGAGCTTGAGCTGTGTAGTAATGATAATAGCATCATGCTCCATTTTTTTGCTTGTTTTTCAATAAAAAACCTCTCGTATCATTTTCATGGTAGTCCACCCTTTTTTCACTTAAACGAAACAAAACAAGCTGTAATGAATGACGATGAAGAAGGACATGGTTTGCTGATTCCAACTTCTAACAGCCATCGACTCCTTGTTCACTGCTCACCGATATCAACCTCTTTTGTCATTATTTCAAGTCTGATGCAATGAATAAAAAAATGAATTGAATGAGAATGACCCCATCGTCATCATCCTCCAATCCAAAATTATATTCAACGAAGCATAGGAAAAATATAATCCACTTGAGAATGACCCTCTTCTCTTTTCTTTCGTGCTACTAAAACTTGTTGATAAAAATACCCGCCTTGTAGAGAGAACATGCACTTTTGTTTCCTCCGCTCCACTTCATTTTAAGGTTGGATACCTACCAAAAAGTAAACTCTTTGATTACTTTGCTGCTGTGAGACTCTGAGAGTGAGTAAAATTGAATTGAATGAGAGGAGCTCAAGCTTTTCTCCTCATCACGCATTACGCACGTATGCGTCTCAAGTCGATAAATAGGTAAAGTGGTGTGGTGGTGTGATGATGACATAGTAGTCACAAAGAGTACACTGCACTGAAGCTCCTCTAAAAGATCTGATTATTTTTCTTCAAGAGGATTCATGGAGGATTTATATTTATTTATTTTTTATCATCAGAGGAACAATGCCAATCTATTTGGCATTAAAATAGTGATGATGGTTTTTTGGAGGGTTGAGCCATTTTAGAGGAAGGGTGTGGAGGGATTTTGCTTTAAAAGCTATGAAAAAAATATAAAGAAAATGTGGCAAAGAGTTTATAGAAATATCTTTGAAACCTTTTACATTTGCATTACTATATGTTTGTGTTTCACCAAACTGCATCTTTCGAGAAAGAAAACAGCACCGCACGAGCCGAAATAATCAAAAGAGAATAGAAAATAAAAAAAGGGTGAAGGAAATCGTCTCTTAATCCCTTTTGAATTGGTTTCCATTAAAAACATAATTTCTATACAGATTCATTTATTTTTGAAAGATGTGTATGTTTGCATTGTGTAAAGATTTCCCGAGAAAATCTTTTCTTCACACTCGCCTTCTTTGCCTCTTAAGTTTATTTTCTGACAAACAACCTTTAAAATAGACAGGGTGCCATTTTGTGGTGGTGTTTTTTATTATTTTTCGTTCATTCAAGTTTATTTATGTATTCAGTTTTACTTTTACTTTGAAAAACTTCTTTATTTTATCTCTTTTTTTATATGTTAAAGTAATGCGTTCTTAAAAAAAACTTCTTTGGGGAATTTATTTCAGCGAAAAGTATATAGAATATGATGATTGTGATGCAGTTGATGAGAGAAAAGTATAAAGACGGAGTAAGCATGAATACAAAAATATAAATGAACTTTTCCTCCAGTTTAAGAAAAATCATTATTTATTCCGCCTTATCGTATTTCCATCCAAGCAAGCCATTATGCGACTTGGCTTGGTTTTGGTTACCGAATTCACCATTTTTCAGTAAAGAACTAGAAAACCGAACCAAACACATTTTGTTAAGCTGCTTTCAGTGCACTGCTCTGCCTTTTGGGAATTCATGATGCGGCGAATGCGGTGCGTTCTAAATTTTTCAATGTTTCAAGGACTTTACTCCTCAGCTTTTTCTTTTAGTTGCATACCCACATGATGATGATGCGTTTTAGTGCAAACGTGCATTTTTCTATAAAAAAATATATACTAAATACAGAGGTAAATCTACTTCTTAAGCAATCTCCATGCAATGCAAGTAGTCGTCGATGCTTTTTTGAATGTTAAGCGCATTACAAAGAATGAAGATGATGAGAGAGTTGACTTCCTCTCAGGGTTGACATTTGTCGTCCTAAACGAGAAAATGTCTACGTTGGAGAAAGACAGACAGATCTAGAAAAGAGAAAATAAATATTCTACTTATTTGTAGTTTCCCGGTTTACGAGAGCTAAAACTTCCATAATAGCCCGTACACAACAAGAAAGCATGTCATCATGAAAAAGTGCGTGTGAACCTAATATCTGCCTGCCTCCACAGAGAAAAGTACTTATCTTCTAGGTACTCATTTCCTTTCAGGAATGCAACTCTATAAAAGTTGTTTCCTTTTTCCTCCTTCTCCTCTCAGCCTTCCAATTCCTTTATTCAATACAAAAAATATATAATAAAATCCATCTCCTCCTCCTCCTCCTCGTAATCCTTTTGAATGTCAAGTTATTTGTAAATGGAGAAGTGATGAAAAGGAAAAGACGAGGATACTAGAATACTGACTTGGCTTTTCTCTGAGAAAGCAGAAGCAGTTGTATGGTAAGTTGTAACTAAGCTCTTTAAGGAGAAAATTGAAATGCACGCATGCAGGGATGCATAAAAATAGAGTGTGTGTATATCTATCTAAAAGTGAAGGACGACTCGACAGTAATGATGAGGACGAGGAGAACAAGTACAAGGATACAAAATAAGTATGCAGGAGGATGATGATAGCGTAGTAGTTCTTCTTGATGAAAATGATGATGAGGAGAAAGGACGATCTTGATGATGATGTGATGAAGGTTCGTTAGCTCTACTTAGATTTCCCTTTCATTTTACTGCAGTATAGTTGCCAAGGCAAGTATGTCGTCGTCGTCGTAGAGAAAGAAAGAAAAAGTTTTTCATCCGGATGCCTCCACCGAGATTATAACAGGAGAGGAGACTGGAGACAAGAGGCTTTCCTTATTACCATAGCCCTCATCGTCATTATCAACGATATATTATAGGAAAAGCATCTCAACGGCACATCATAGAGACGATGATCGTGATTATAAAGAGAAAAGTCTATATATGTCTCAACAAACAAGTTGTACTTTTTACTCAACTTGACTGTATATATGCCAAACAAGTTTGGCAAATTAAAGCGGATTTCGTGAATTTACCCTTTATTTTCTCTACATGCAGCAGTTGTTGTTATTCAAAGTCGAGACTAACAAGGAGACAGAGAGAGAAGTGAAGGAGAAATTGAAACATAAGCCAAAAAAACAAGAGAGAAATGTTGTCCTGAGAGTTTTTGTGCTGTTGTTTTGCTGTTGCCGCCGCCTCCGCCGTTGCGTTTCTATGTGTTGTCGAGAGTTTCTGTTATCGCAAGTTTGAAATGACTAAAAACGAGTTGAGGAGAGAGGGAAGTAGTGAAGTGAAAGTATTTATTTATTATTGGGATTTATTATTATATCACATCACATCACGCAACGAGAATTTATATGGAACGTTGCATATTGAATAAACACACACACAAACTGTGAATATTGCCACTATTTATGCTTTTACTCTGTATTTATATTCATTTTATCAGGAAGGGAAAAGAAAATGTCTGGTTGGTTGGAACTGGAAGGCTGGCGACACGTCGGCTGACTGGAAAAGTCGGCTGGCGATAAAATGATGGAGCTATGTGGTGTTTGAGAGGAGCTTGCATACTAGCTGAGCAAAAAATGGATGATGATTAGAGAAGAGGAATAAATATGGAAGGAAAAATGGAAAAAGAAAACGGCAGAAAAGGAAATAAAATCAAATTAAAGGCGCTCGTTTCTTTGATATTCTCGCTTTTTTATTTATATTTGTACGTTCAGCCAGAGCTGTAAAGGGACTCTGACCCTCAACTCAACACAGTGCTTAGCAAATCCTTCAGCAGAATATAGTTTTCAATTTTTATCCCGTCTAGTCTACGAATGGAAGATAAGTAGAACCTAGGTACATGTATGAGTTGCAGTCGATCAATAAAATTTTTTACACATGCTATTCATCACATCGCGTGAAAGCCTAATTTAATTCTTTCCTTTTTAGTTTAAAAATGCGTAAAAATATCCTGCCATAAAATTGAAAAAATTGTATGCTATCAGATTTTTTAGCAACTTTTAAGAAAATTTGGAAACAAAGAAGAATTTTTATAAACTGCACGAGTTTTTATACTTTCTTGTTGTCCGACAAATGCTTAAATTTCTATTGAATATTAAACATTTTTTCTGGTTTTGATAAGAAATCCGCCTTATGCATTTTACAGTTTTTTGGTCTTTCTTTCGTGTTTTTTTTTGTTTTTAAAATTTATATATTTGTACGAAATACGTAAATGTGAAGAGGCACGCACAAACCAAGTCTCTTGACACACGTACAAACAAAACGTCTAAGTACCTATTATACCCTTTTTCCTGCCAAATTTGATGCCAAAAAGCGCATTATGTAGTTTATTTACATAAAAGATGAACTATCATCATCATCATAAAAGAATAAGAAGGAGACTACTACAAAAGGAAGAAAATTACTAAAGTGAAGAAAGAAAGAAGAATAAGATGTTTACATTGAAAAATTGGCTTTGGGGGAAATGTTGATACACTTTGTCGAGTAATAATTTGATATCCTTAGAAACAATTCTTTTTGACTCTTGTGTCTGCTGCCAACCAGTAAAGTAGTGATCATGTGCGCACGTGAGGCTGCTACAATAAAATCCCATATACCTCCTCGTCCTCCTCCTTCTCCACCTATCTCTCCGGCAAAGACTCCCAAGGAAATTTAATACTTCTTATTTTGTTTTCTTTTTCTTCCTTACTTTTTACAATCATCATCACCATCAAGATCTGCATAAACGACACGATCGCACAATAAGCTTTGCATTTTTACTACGCTTTTTGACGTGTCTGTGTGCCATCATGCCAGCAAATTTTCCTTCCACCACTCCACTAAATACTACGTGCGTATCCTCCGGCCATCCTTCTTATTCAAAAATCATGATCATGCTATCTTTCATTTTATAACTCATACACAAAGTCTTAACTTGACATAGAAAACGGGCCAGTAGTCATCCTTTTCTTTCAAGAGGAAAACTTAGCCATCCAGACAACTATATAGTACATACCTCCTTACGTGCTCCGGCTCCGGTGCTTCTATGTAAAGATATTGTTGTTGGTTCATGTAGCTTACGTCTTCTTGACCTTTTCATCTTGAAATAGATATAACAAATTTATGATTACACATCTTCAGACAGATCTTGTCAGATACAACATGCAGTTGAACATATGTAAAGTCTTTTGTGTCTTACATTTTATGTCTAATTGTGTGGTTTTTTGCCACGTTCATTTGGTCTTTACAAACAACCCTTGGAGAAAAATTTAGGAGTAAAAAGGAGATCAAGAAAAGGCGATGCTCATCATCAAAGACCAAACGTTATTATTTTCTGAGTCTGCGGCTAGTCATCAGTGGACGAAGAATAAAACCACAAACAAAAGCTTCTAGCAAGCTCAAGCTGGCAACACGATTTACAGATGTACATAAGTTACCTGTCCATGAACAAAAATTATATTAGACGCAAGGTCAAAATTTATCAAAAACATTGTTTTTCTTAAACATAAGTCTTTGGAATGCACTAGACTACTAGAGAAAGCGATCAAATATTTCTGCTCTAGAGAAACGTTGTTTCATCTATAGACCAACGGACTATTCTAATATTCTAATAACCTTTTGCAGGACTTTGCTTTTTTATAATTTTTGCTTCGTTTTCTTTGAGGACAGAGCTGCGGTTGAACTGGTGATGATGTTCGTGGTGTGGTGGTTGATGTGATGTCTTTCTGTATTCTACTTTTATTTAGCACAGTGCCTACTCATTATATCTCGCTCCTTCCTCCTTTTTTCCGCCATTTCTCTCTGATGTGTCCGTCCTTTTCCTCAGTCCTCAGTATTTTGCGGCAGAAATATCACGAACACTCATAAACTAAAGAATGCAGAGAGATGAATCATGCCTGTTGGCAGCTCTAAAACTCACAAAATTAGGACATCGCAGCAAAAGGGACAGAAAGAAGAAGAACTGCAAGTATAATATGTGTATTCTCTTATTAGGAGAATAGGTTTCTTTTGTATAATGCAAGTCATCATTTTTAACATTTGGTTTTGTTGTAGAGTTTCAAAGCCGACGGGACATGTCCCTGTACTAGGCACTCCAATAACCGTACAACCGTTTTATTTTGCTCCAGGAGAAAATGTCACAAAAAAGGTTTACGGTTTACTTTCAGCCACGCCAAGTAATCATTATCATCATCATCATGACATCCCTCCTCGCCATCACTTCCCCATAGTCACTGCAGCAGTAATAAAAACCCGTTTTCGTGTAAACCGTCCGAGCTTTTGCACTGCACTATATTAACCGCGTCGGTAAAAAAAGTATAATAATCATTTCGCCACAAAAGAGACCAGAAAAATCTCATATTTTTTCTCACTGATTCCGGCCATGATACTTTGGCACTTTGGCACGTACTAAAAGTGCAAATCCTTCCGTAAAAACAAGTATTGTGTAAATACTGCAAATCAGATCAAAGCTTGAAGGCGCTATTTAATGTGTTTATGTACTTATCTCAAACAAGCATTTTTTTGGATCCTCCTCCCCCTTTTTACTGCCCATAGCATTTACATCAGTGGTGGTGGCAATATAATCTAAAAACAAACAAATTGTTACAGATCCGTCCATCAATTTGCCTCGCATTCCATCAGGATTGTTTGTTTTGTGCTGGTGGCATATAGATGTGTCCATTGTAATGCTCATCATTAAACATCATTCCCGCTTCAAATTCAACCAGATACTTTCAAAGAACATTCACTAATCTCTATTTCTCCATCATTATAATCATCCCCAACTTTAACGAAAAAGACATACTGTCTCAATTGTTTGTAGCATTTTGCAATATCTTCTCCTACGTAACATGTAACAAAGTAATAATTTATTTTGACGAAGACTACTGTTGAGTAGTGACTATGATGGTGATGATGATACTACTCCACTTTTGTTCTTGTAAAGGGGGCGGATCGATAAATATATGTTACTTTTATTATGTCACGATGATGATGATGATGGTATTCACTCCTCAGTGCAGTGGCAGCAGAAGCTTATAGTAAAGCTGACAGATAGCCCGATATAATAAACCCATATATCACACAAACACCATCGTCATATACACCATCTACTTCACAGACACAGAAAAACGATAAAAAAAAGTAGTGAGGTGGTGGTGATGTTGATAGTAAAGTAGTAGTGACATGTAACTAGGCGGTTCGTGTTTTGTGTGAGGTGCCCTACATGGCTTTTGTTTTATACTTTATACCTTGCCTCCATTACATCTTGTTTTTCTCTGCTGGCATTTTTCACCAGAGACTCCGACACAGAGAAGGATATTAAATGCATAGAGAGTGGAATCTAAAGAGATGAGGATAAAACAAAAGGAAAACTCTCTCTCAATTTGATATCGTCAAAGGCCCACATCATCGTCATAAGTATAAAACGTATAGAGAGAGAGGTACAAAGGAAAAACTCAAGTGGATAGTGATGATGATGTGATGATGACGGTTGTTGAAACGACCACTGCAATACTACTCGAACAAGTGCAAGTACTCTGTTCTCTGTTGTTTGCTACTTGTGTTCTCATCTTCTGTTTGTTTTTTGGTTAAGAGAGGATGACTCTGATCTGATGACGACGGTGTGGTGTTGATGATGATGATGATGATGACAATGGAGCATAGAAATAGATGGGTTAGTTATGATGGTGGTGGTGGTAGTAAATTATATTTTTTCCTTGTAAACATCTACCTCTCTCTACCTTCTTGGTCTTGTGTTTTACAAAATGATGATGATAAACATCATCATCGGGACATCAGGATCATGTTGAAAGCTAACAAGAGGGTCTTCCTTAAATCACACCTTCCCTGGCTTCAAGCCATCCTCCATTTTCAACATTTTCCTGTGACCAGAGAGGAAAGATGTGGTTCAAGTCAAAAGAAAAAGAATGGGATGATGATGATCGTGATTGTGTGACGGGAAATGGATTTTATTTTTTATAAAAGCATCCATCCAGATATTGTATATCATTTTTGTATTGATTTCTTTTGAGTATAGCTTTATGCCGTTGTTACCTCTATAGCCCAACAAATGTTTAGACAGTGTTGGCTTGGCGTGCTACTGCTGCTCACTGACCAACTGATTTTTCTTCAATTCAATCGATGATGATGGCAAACAAAAAAGAGCAAACGACTGCACTACTGGCGATGTTACTATCACCATTACCAAGTCAAAAGAAATATGTATGTATTTCTTTCCGATTGTGTGTGCTTTTCTAGACTTATCTTTTCCAGAAGACGTTTAGACTCGATAAGACGAACGAATGTGTGTACATTTCGACTTATGTAATAACCCATCTTTAAAAAAATATATATCTGTTCCGCCTCCGTATTCTCTTCTTGAGAGAAAAAGAAAGAAAGAAAACTAGATATTGAAGGAGTGAACGATGAGCAGCATGATGACAGGATATTTTTTATGGCTGGAAGCTACAAGAAAAGGACGGTGGACGGTAGACGACCACCTCAGACCTCACCATAGACCAGCAGCAGAGATTCCTTTCTTGGTGTTCAATAAAACACACTGTGTCTATGCACTTGGATTGCTGGACGAAAGTTTTTTGCTCTTTTCTCTGCTGACTCACTCTCTCTCTCAAACAGGTCAGCTGTTTGTCCAGCTCCAGCTCCATTGGTTTGAGAATAGGAGAAGTAGCAAGCCAAATAAAAGCCAAGTCAATATAATCCATCCATAATGCTCTGTAAATGTTTACCCAATTCTTCTCTTTCAAACTTGAACACTTGAAGACGTTTTTCAACAGATTTTCAGCCCATCAAAACATCTCATCTTCAAAAAAAAAGCTCTGAAAGAAAACGTTTCATGATGAGGATGATGCAATTTTGAAATAATAATGATTTGTAACGACAGAAGAGGCGGATAAAAGAATTTCGTGTACAATTTTTCCTTGTCTGCCTGCAAAATAGCATTTAAGACAATTTTTTCTTCTTTTATGTTTTTTCCTCAAAATTTTTTCTCTCTCGACGGAGCGGAGGAAGGAAGTCAGTTTTTGCTTGAGTGAGACATTGTACGGAAGGTTTTCGCCTGCAGATATCCACATCCTCCACCACAAATCTTACTTTCTAATGCACTCTGCATTGTAAATGATGGTGACAAGCTTACTGTACACAGTAGAAAGTGAAACATGTTACACGTGAAATTGCTCCAAGAGAAAAAAAACTAGAGAAAACATAGAGTAACTCCGTAACAAACTACTTTTAACATCCATCCTTCCTCTTCTGCTTACGTTTATTTAACTTAAACTCTGGCTTCTTTGTAGATAAAGTGCATCATCAGTTTTTTTGCTTCGCACTCTCTACTTGTATGTATATTTATCTATCCCCATCGCCTCCTGTATCTGTGTACCTTGCACTTCATCTGATTGCTTGCAAACAAACAAGAACTTACTACTTCCTTTTTCTCCTGATATATATAAAAAATATTCAACCTTCCAACTTCCAAGCAAACCAAAAGCCTACTAGCAAACCAGAAGCAAAAAAAAACCTGAGGAAAGCAAGCAATTTTCTCAATTCTTTTCGACTCAGGACGGAGGAGAGGAAAAAAAAAGGTAAATGCTCTTCCAGCTTTTTTTGATGTACGCACACAATTTTCCACGGATGATTGCTACTCGCCTTCTTCTTCCTTGTAGAGCCGTCCTGTGCAGTAATGCAAATAAACGTACTACAAATTTTTTTTTTACTTTCTGGAGGATAGAGCTAAAAATTGTATGTATACCAGTTAAAGTTCTCATCCCGGGTAGAAAAAACTTTCAACCAGACTGGGATATAGACATGCAAACAAAGATATTGACGTGCCTTGCACCATCACCATTACCATCATCCTCATCATCGTCTATCCCGTCCTGCCTCTTTTTTCATTCTTTTTCTCGTGCTCCTGCATAAAAACTATATACATCGATATTTATATCTTCTGCTGAACAGACTTTTCTTATATTTTTTTAAAAAGAGAGAAGCATGGATAAAAAGCTAAAGGATATCATGATGATCCTTCTCCTCCTCCTCCTACTCGTGCTTACCACCGCACAGAAGCACATTTCTAACTTGGAAGAGAAGAGTATCAAAAGGAAAAAGAGAAAAAATGGGAAAAGTCGATAAAGGGCAGACAAGATGCATAATTTATGCTGGCCATAATTTGCTTTTTCCTCCATCATCATCCTCCACCTCCTAGACTGTAGTCCTCTGAGAGAGGAGAAAATAGAGGAAATACATTTCTAGCTTGGAGGAAGGTTGATTTTTTGTGTAAGGTCGACTCCAAAAAAATATAAAAATATTATGTAGAAAAATAATGTATGTACGAATGTACTTACCTATGCATGTGTGTGTGGGTAGATGGTAGATAATTGAAGAGGGAGAAGGAGGAATTGCATACAAGTGAAATTAGGCTGTGGCTCGTAGTCTTATAAAAGAGTAATGTGTATATGTAAAGTGCTTTGTATTGTGTATACCCATCGGGCCTATTTTTTAATTCATGTCGTTTTGTAGTTGGAAGTTGGAACTGGAAGTTAGAATTGCAACGGCTGCTATTTGATTGGTATAGTTAATAGTGGTATATTGGTAGTGGATGGTTTGCTATTAGGAGGGAAAGTTACAAATTATGAGTGCTCCTCGTGTGTTCTCTCTTTATGCTGTGGTTGTGGTGGTACAACCTGACATAAACATGTATAATACACTTGCATAATAGCATTATTACCAGGGAACTAACTGGTAGCACGAGGTACTAACACAAACACATTCAAAAAAACTGAAAACACATCCATTCAGTACCTAAACTACCTACCTTTTACATGCAATCAAAAATGCATATCAGGAGCAGCTGGAAATGGCATGGTGGTGTAGAGGCAGTTTGGCAGAGGTGGTGGTTGGCATTACCGGATGTGAAAGTTTGTGGTGCACAGGTGAATACACTCAAATGTTGGTTCCTCTGCGCTCTGCCTGTGAGAGAGCAAGAATGAAGTAGAGAGAGAGCATGCAAATTTATGAAAAAACTTTTTTTCTTTTTGCTTTATAGTTGTTTGTGAAGGTATGAAAATTATGAAGAAAATTTTGTACATGGTGTTATATGCATTTATGTACTGCTAATATTACGATTTTGGGTGTAGTGGTTGCATGCGAATGCGATTAGCAAAAAACTGTAATGGATATGCTCACTCTAGTCAGCATTAAAAAAATGAATTAATGGAATAAAAATATACATTATTTTGTGGCAGAGGCAGATTATACACAGTTGATAAGTAATACTTGTAGAGAAATGACTACTTTTGCATTGCATGTCTGATGATGCTTGATGAATGCATGCATGCATAGTTATGACATGTATAAATATACCCTTTGTACAATATAGTACGTCGTATTTTATGAGAAAGTGGTGGAGAGAGACATGAATAACATGCCAAATGACACTATCTCAACTTAATTGCTGGATGGAGTGGCATGGAGTTTTATGAGGGAAATAAGAGTTTTCACTTGGCTGGCTTGAGAGAGTGAATAGAAGAGAATTGAATGAGGAAGTGGCTGAATGGATGAGTTACGTGTGCAATAATTCACCAAAAAAAACACAGAAATATGGTTAATATGTGATGGTAGAGGAAAAATAAAAATTAAATGATTTTTTTTCAGTGTGCTTGCTTGCTTGCACACATGAAAAAGGAAAAGTGTTCACCTGAGTGTGTAAAGAGCTCTTTTTTTCTGGGCCATTGTGTCAGGAAATGAAAATGGAAAGCAAATAGAGATAATATTACGTGCAAACTCTGAGATTTTTATTTTTAACCCGCTTTTAATTTTTTT
>JAQFYG010001186.1:0-20567 GCA_034694325.1 Entomobrya corticalis
ACACACACAGACAGACTGGATCTTCATCGCATTGAATATCTAACATACGTATTCTACGTATCCGATATTCAATAAGCACATACACAACAAAAGCACAATCTCCCATTACTTCGCTCTCCGTTACATTTCGGTTATCTATGTCCAATGGATTCACCAAAATTTACTATTCTACTTTACCGAACATTTTAACTCCATTTTTTGGTTTCTACTTATGAACAACAAATTACTGGACATGAAACAAAAAAATTTTTAAACGAGATGGGTGTAACCCATAGAAGCGAATATCGGATACGTAGTGACTCAAAATAACGTGACACAAACTTTCCACAATTATCAGCTGTGGATGTGACCTTTTGCGACCTCCAGCGCCTCAGGGGCTACGAATTGACCCATGGTGCTTTCATAAAAGTTGTTCAGTTTTGTATTCTCTATCGATTTATGCAATAAAAAAGTGGTTCTACATAAGCCTCCATGTGACCTTTGACCTCCTGACCCCAAAGGTTTTGACCCAGGGGGCTGAAATTCGAACTTGACCGAGATATTGCTCTAAGGTACCTGTGTACCAAATTCGAAGTCAATCGGTCAAGTATTTTTTGAGTTATCGTGCCATCAGACAGACAGACAGACAGACAGACGGACAGACTGGATCTTCATCGCATTGAATATCTAACATACGTATTCTACGTATCAGATATTCAACAATCTGAGATTCGATAGAAGAAAGTGCCTCAAAGATGGGATTTCTTAGTGAAAAATTATGAGTGTGGCTTTATATTATATCGTTGTCGCACAAAATGCAAGCTTGCCATTAAACACATATCTTTCTACACTCATATTGCTTTTTTGGCATATAATGTACAAAATTATTGTATGCAGGCAGAATGAATACCTTGTAACCCTTTTTAACTCAAATTTAATTGTCGTTTGGGGAAAATATACATAAAAGATTTTAAAAGAGAAACCGAAAATTAGGAAATAACCGAAAACATGTATGCTTATTGCTTACATTGTAAATTGTAATATGTACTACTAGCTCCAAAGGAGTGACAGCATATTCATTTGACTTTTCAAACATGACCTGACAATCTTCATCATCACACACATAAAATCAGACTCATTTGCTTGTAAAAAATGCAAACGATTTTCCATTCATTCGAATACTCTCGTCGTTTTCATATCATTCATTCATGTTTTCATTAAAAACGAAGCCTAAAATTATGAAAGAACTTATAAAAACGATTCTTTTTCATGCGATGACTTTAACTTGCGATTTAACAGATTTTTAAAGCATTAAAAAAACTCGATTAGTTATCTTGGACTGGTTTTGCTTAATATGCCATAAAAATCTTACAAGAAACGCCAAAAAGAGATATTTATAGGGAGGCATAGGTATATCTTCTTTTACTTTTTATAACCTATATGCAAACTATATGTATCTAAAAAGGAGATTAAAACTGAGAGTGAGATGCAGTTCCAAATATTTTCCCCTTTCCACATCTCAAGTAAGTCAGTAGAGTGAAGTGATGTGAGTGGAGAGGAGTTTATTTTGGTCCATTTCTGAAGACGACGAGGAAGAAAAGGCTTGAAAAAATCTGAAGAATAAATGGAGTGACTTATTATTTTCTTATCTATATTTGGCACTATATTTCTGTTTCTGTTCTTTAGTTCTATTTTAAGGAGTGCTACAACCCGAAAAACGGATTCTCCTGTTGCATAACATGCAACTGTAGCAGCAGGAGAAATATATATAAAATAATCCGATGCTGAAAATTATCGTGAATTGTGTTGTTTTTTAGCCAATATTTAAAAATACTGTAATTTCAATATGTAATGTGGAATAAGAGATAATATCAAAAATGAGGAAAGTGTGGACAGTTTTTGTTGTTGGTCGTGATAGATTTGGTCCGTTAAGGACGTCGTTTTTACCTTTTGTGTTTCAAATAATTTTGCTGATTTTGATATGCACTCCGATCTCAATAGTCCAGGGGCAAAGGAATGGGGGTCGTAGGCCGGAAGGGAACGGGGCGGCGGTCAATAATGAATACGAATATAATGGATACGAGGATTATGAATATGCTGTAGAGGAATACGAAGAAGGTTAAAATTTTCATTTTTAAAATATACAAATTTCAATCAAACATTCCAAAAGTTTACTCACACTAGCATCGATTTACTTAATAACGTTTTTATGTAAAAATACATGTCATTTTGCTTTTCATTTTAAAAGAAAGATCAATAAACCTTGTTTTCGTTTTCATTCTTGAAAATAGTCCCCATCTTATCATGACGTAAAATAAAGTGTATCTAAAATATATAAGGAAAGAAACAGGAACAACTGACAGCAGGTCAGTTAAAAGGTCAGAATATTTTTTTAATCTTCATCTCTCGAGATTGCACTCCTGCTCCACTCCAGTCACCAGTTTAGTCAACACAACCGTCAGCCTCTTTTTTTTGTATTTACGTTTGTGTTGAAAAAAGAGTTTAAAGATTTGAAGAAGGTTTTTCATCCTTTTTTTCTTTGCCACTTTGGCTTTTGAGTGAAATCATTTTCCTTTATTTTCATTCATTGCATTTCCCTAAAATCTTTGTTTTACTGTGAAATCTGATACAAACTAAGGGGCCATTCACTTAAAATGTATCTATATTAAATTTGGGAGGATTAATTTTTTGAAAAGGTTTATACATTATATAGACAACATATAAATGGAAATTCAGAACTTTTAGTGGGGAATACTGCGCGGTAAAACTCAAAAATCACATTATGTGGAATGGCCCCATAAGAACAGCTTATAATTACGGTTCATCTCATCATTGAAATGTGAAATAAGATGTTCTTAATGAACTGATTTTTTTAACAAGAAACAGTAAAAAATATTATATCTTTGGTTGCGTTTATAGGAAAATATTAATTTTTATAGTTTGTATGAATATAAAAGTGTCATTTAGGTTAGGTTGTTTGTGATGATGACCCTATAAACTCATTCCAATGCTCCAATTCTTTTAAAAATAATTTGTTAAAACGACAGTTAAAACGATATAAATTTTGGATAGAATAAATCAAATAGATCGAATATTTTTGCATTCTGTACAAATAAATAAATTTAGAATAAAATATTTTTATAGGAGCAGCTGCCGCCGCCGCGACGACCCTGAGACCTGAAACAACAACATTTAGACCTCGACCTCCCGTAACCACGCAACCGCCACCACCTCCAACGACTCCTGCGTCGAGAAGAGGAGGATGTCAGTTTGAAGGGAGTAGCTATGCCGACGGAGAAGAATGGAGACCGGATACATGTGCAGTTTGTCGTTGTAATCGAGGAAGAATTGACTGCAATCGGGATGGATGTCCAGGGCAAAAGTGTGACAATGTCCAGTGTCCTCCGGTGACATGTAGAAGGCAACAGTTTATTCCGTTGGGGGAGTGCTGCCCTGTTTGTGGGGATGATTTGGAGGAAGGGACTACTGCTGCACCGCCTCCAGCACCAAGAGTAGGTTATCATTGAAGGGTCTTTTGTTTTTTGTGAACAAATTAAATGTTTTGATTGATTCTAGGGCGAACCTGGAAGTTCAGGACCTGCTGGATTTAAAGGGGATGTGGGCAATCCAGGAATACCTGGGACACCAGGAAATCCTGGAATACCGGGACCTCCTGGACCTGCACCAGATGTAAAATATATTTTTAACGAAAACTTTAAAAAGTAATTTTGAAAATAAAATTTTAATTATTTCTATTTTAAACCTCAGCTATCTCTGATAACTAGTCAACTTGGACAGGCGGGCAGTGGGGATAAGGCACCACTTCCGGAAACGGTTCCAACATTTATGCAGGCACCTTCAGGACTTGTAGGACCCAGAGGACCTCCAGGTATATTGATAAGTTATTTTTGAACGATAAATTTTGGGATGTAATCTATATTAAATTTTGATTTTTGTTTGAAGGACCCCCAGGACCTCCGGGTCCTCAAGGTTTTCAGGGAAATAGAGGAGAGCCAGGGGATACAGGTCCAACTGGTCAGGATGGTTCAATGGGACCTCGAGGATTACCTGGAGCACCGGGAAAAGATGTAAGATATTTTACATAAGTTGTCAATCCATATTTATATGTATTTTTGGAATGATAAACAGTTATCGGTTTTGAAAATAGGGTTCAGATGGAGCTGATGGTAAACCGGGGCTACAAGGACCACCGGGTCCTCCAGGTCCTAGAGGACTTCCGGGAATGCCTGGTTTGCCTGGAGCTAAAGGCCATAGAGGTTTCCCTGGTCTGGATGGAGGAAAGGGAGAAGGAGGTGGGATTGGAGATAAAGGAATGGCGGGAGACGCAGGACCAATGGGAATGGTAGGACCTATGGGATCCCCAGGTCCTCGAGGGGAAAGAGGTAGAGATGGACCACCAGGAGGTCCTGGACTTAGAGGAATGGGAGGAAATCCTGGAATGCCTGGGCCCCCCGGTGGAGGTGGTAAACCTGGACCTCCTGGCTTTCCGGGTAATCCAGGAGGAAAAGGAGATAAGGGGGCTGGAGGTGCTAAGGGATCGCAAGGAGGTCAGGGAGCAAGAGGTGAAGGAGGAGCACCTGGGAAACCTGGAGAAGCTGGTGCGGAAGGACCTGGTGGGAAACCAGGAGGTGCTGGGGAGAAGGGAATGCCAGGTGCTGCGGGCATTCCGGGAGGACTGGGATTACCAGGTCCTCCGGGAGCTGCTGGCATATCTGGTGCTGTTGGTCCTGGAGGTGCTAAGGGTAACCCGGGAAATCCTGGACCACCGGGAGGATTGGGAGCGCCTGGAAATAAGGGGGAGGGTGGTGAGCCTGGGAAACAAGGTGCTCCTGGAGAAGGGGGACCTGCTGGACCGCAAGGAAAACCTGGAGCCAGAGGGGCACCTGGTGCGGGAGGTGCTATTGGAGAAAGGGGTCCACCAGGAGGAAGAGGTTTGCCTGGAGCTGAAGGTCCGACTGGTCCAAAGGGTCAAGCTGGAGATGCTGGACCTCCGGGTTTACAAGGAGGAAAGGGTATGGGTGGTGAGCCGGGGAGACCAGGACCTCCGGGAATGGGCGGATTGAGAGGACCGGCGGGTAGACCGGGATTACAGGGGAAACCGGGTCCACCGGGTATGGGTGGACTGCCAGGACCTGATGGGAAACCTGGAGAAGGGGGACTTATGGGACCACCAGGTACTCCGGGACCTTTGGGAAAACGGGGAGAAAAGGGAATGGGTGGTGAGGGAGGAAAAAATGGAGAGCCTGGGGAAAAAGGACAACCGGGAATGAGAGGAGAGCCGGGTAGAGGTGGATTACCGGGAATGGAGGGTCTTACTGGTCAGCAAGGTCTTCCTGGAGGAAGAGGTCAGCCTGGAATGCCTGGACAACCGGGATTTGGAGTGAGAAAATTTATAAAATATTATAAGCTTAGTTCTGGAGTTCAGTTATATTTATTATTTATTTAATTTCAGGGCACACCTGGAGCACCTGGTGCTGGTGGACTTCCGGGTAAAGATGGTCAAGCTGGAGCGGAAGGTGCTCAGGGAATGCTAGGAGCACCTGGAGGCAAAGGTCCTCGTGGTCCACCAGGAGAAGGTGGGAAACCTGGCTTCGCTGGAATGCCTGGGCGAGCGGGGGAACCTGGAATGATGGGAAAAGGAGGACCTTTGGGTGCTCTCGGCGGAAAAGGAGACAAAGGTCAAGGCGGGGCACCAGGTTTTGGAGGTCTTCCTGGAGGAAGGGGTAAACCGGGATTGCAGGGAGAAAAGGGAGAGAGCGGTGGTGGGGGCCCTGCGGGTATGGCTGGACCTTCTGGTCGATTAGGAGATAAGGGACCACCTGGAGCGCCAGGCCCTATTGGACCACAAGGAGAACCAGCAGACCAAGGACAACGGGGTGCGCCTGGGCGTCCAGGTTCAATGGGATTACAAGGAAAACCAGGAGATAGAGGTCAAGGAGGCTTACCAGGAGGCCAAGGATTCCCAGGACCGCAAGGAGCTGGGGGTCCACAAGGTCCTAAGGGAGGAAAGGGATTGGAAGGTCCGAAAGGTGGGCAGGGGGCACCAGGTGCTTTGGGGAAACAGGGAAAAGGAGGTAAACTGGGTCCTCAGGGTCTTCCGGGAGGCAAGGGGCAACGTGGAGAACCAGGTATTGGAGGATTACCTGGAGACTTAGGATTCCCAGGAAGACCGGGTAATCCTGGACCACCTGGGGTACAGGGAATGCAGGGTGCTCCAGGACCTTTAGGAATGCCCGGCATGAAGGGTCAAGCTGGAGATGCGGGAAGAGGTGGTGCCCCTGGTCCGCAAGGAATGGAAGGACCTCCAGGACTTGAAGGAAGAAAGGGGGCTGGTGGGGCGCCTGGTCCTCAAGGTCCTCTTGGGAAGAAGGGCATTGGCGGAGCTCCAGGAGAAAAGGGACCACCTGGGACGCTAGGACAACCTGGTCATGGAGGCGGCAGAGGTCCAAGAGGACAGGCGGTAAGATCACTGTAGTGATGCTATTTTAAAAACAATTGAATAATTATATTTGGGATATTCTAGGGAGAAGCTGGACCACCAGGAAAACAAGGAGCTGAAGGACCTCGTGGTCTCCCAGGACCCATGGGAAATCCAGGTGCACCTGGAATGGGCGGCGAACCCGGTAAACCAGGTCGAGAAGGAAAAGAAGGTCAACCAGGAATGGCTGGAAGAGGTGGTGACAAAGGACCCCCAGGAGCCCAAGGAATGGGTGGTATGCCAGGACAACCCGGACTACCAGGAGCGCCAGGAAAAGACGGTTCTCCAGGTCCTGCTGGCGACATGGGCGAAAAAGGTGAAGGTGGAGCTCCAGGTCAAGAAGGTGCTGCCGGAGGAAAAGGTGAAGAAGGTCCTTTAGGTCAACCTGGCGGTAAAGGAGGAAGAGGACAAGGCGGTGGTCCCGGTCCAAAAGGTCATCGAGGTTTGCCTGGATTATCGGGTCCTCCCGGTACAGTAGGCAAGGACGGCGACAAAGGTCCAGCAGGTCCTGAAGGACCTCCAGGAAAACCAGGCAACGACGGAAATAAAGGTCCGTCAGGCCGTGACGGATTAAGCGGACCACCTGGCCCTATCGGTCCAGAAGGTAATCGAGGTCCGAATGGTG
Source organism: Entomobrya corticalis (assembly GCA_034694325.1). NCBI lineage: Eukaryota > Metazoa > Arthropoda > Collembola > Entomobryomorpha > Entomobryidae > Entomobrya > Entomobrya corticalis. Next base: position 7,104 of record JAQFYG010001186.1, read on the forward strand.
AAGCCGGTAAAAACGGACTATTAGGTTTAGAAGGACCCCCAGGACCACCCGGCCCTCCTGGAGAACCATCAACAGGAATTGATGCAGGTACCTTAGCGGCCTTAATGGGTGCTGGACAAGCCAAAGGTCCTGATCCAATGCAAGGGGACTCTCCCTACAGAATATTTGGTTGGGGGTCTGATGAAATACCTGATTTACAAATCGACGACGAAGAACGCAGAAAACTATTACTGAAAGCTTATCATGACCTTAAGACCCGTTTTGATAACCGCGAATATAATAAGGCGACCCCCAAAGGAGAAAAAACCTCCCCCGCAAAGACCTGCAAGGACCTTTCGATAGCTAATCCAGAATTACCATCAGGCTATTACTGGATAGATCCGAATGAAGACCAAGCAACTGACGCCATTTTCGTCTATTGTCGAATGGAAGATAAGGCAACGTGCGTTACGGCCTCGCCAAATATTACCGCCGTATTTTCTCCAGATATTGTAAAAGAAGTACTGGAGGGGGAGGTAGACCCCGAGGAAATGGACGAGGAATTCGAGGAACATTGGTTCTCAGAATTAGAAAATGGACACCAATTCACATATAATCTGGAGTCAACCCAATTACGACGTTTGCAAATGTTATCAAAAGAGGCGGAGCAAAATGTGACCTATCATTGCTTCAATTCTGCGGCTTATTTCCATTTTGGAAAGAGCGATTACCAGAGCTCGGTCAAGTTCCAGACTTGGAATGATCTTTTGGAGGTGACGGCAAATGGGAGATTTAAGAGGGCGAGGTATACTGTGCTGGAGGATGAGTGCCAGGTAAAAATTAATCTCCTTAAAACAATGTTTTTAAATAAATTAATAATTTTGGGGTAAGTTGAAAAAATTTTAATTGATTTTCTTTTCAGTGGAAGAGACAAGAATGGGCGAAAACCGTTATTTCATACAAAACGGAAACTCCAGGATCACTGCCGTTTGTCGACATGGCAATCAAGGATATTGGAGATAGGCCTTCACAAAAGTTCAAGATAGAAATTGGTGCAGTCTGTTTTAAGTAATTTTAAATATATGAAAATATGAAAGTATACGAATGCTGCTGGTTTAACTTTAATTTTAGTTAATTAATAGCTTGAATGGTAACCAAACAAAGGAAAGAACACTGCCAAATAGTAAGTTATTTTAAGATTAAAGTGTCGCACTATTTACTAAATATAATTAAGTTTTTTTTATATGTCATCTTCATCACTGTTAATTTTTAAAATACAATTGCTTATTGTCTCTTATCGATTTTACATTTTTCTGTGAACTTTTTACTACTATTTATTTATCACTTTTTATGAATGAAAACAAGCAATTTGAATAAATGTTTTTGTATGCTGAATACATAATAATTTTGTAATAAATATATATCTAAAGTGTAAACGGGAATTCAATAGTTCTTGGAAGCCTTTCTGATTCCATTTAAAATGGAAGAAGACAAATCTCTGATATGTTGTCTTGTTTGAACTTGCATTTGAATAATTAACTGTTTTAATGAGATGTTGATTGTATTTCTGGTTTATGCCAAGGCGAAAAATCTTTTTTATCTTTTGTGTAGGTGCAGCTTTGTAATCACCGCCATTTTAACGTTATTTTTTTCCTACTAAAACAAAGAACAATCCCACTTAATTATTCAGTTTTAACGATGAGATTCGAGGAACTTTAAGAAGAATGCACAAATACATATTTAAATGGTCAAATGGTCACGATCAAAAAAACAGATCCGATGACATGGTCAATGTTCACTTCTTTTTATCATTTCATCTTTGTTTGTCTTCTCACACCAGTAATTAATTACACTTGTCTATTTAAATCTTAACACCTTTGTCCGCACTTTTCTTGAGAAAATAGGGAAATAATTTGACAAGTGATTAATGACATGAAAGGAAAAATTAAATGTTTTAATTCAGGTGCGCTATCTATTTTTTAGAACACAAATTCACAAACTGTTCATTATATTTTATTTAGTTTCTAAGAATTAATGAGCCAAGCATTTTTCACCAGAAAGTAAAATACAGTACAATTAGACAATAAACCAGCAAAAAATACTATCTCTAGATAAATAATATCTACTACAGGAAAATATTTTACACGTTCTTTTTCTTTAAACAACTGACCATTGTCCATGTAAAGTTATATGATTGATGGATGAATAGTTGACACGACATCACATAAATAAAAAATAATTTTTTTATTAGAACAGTAATTGCTAAGGAGACAGAAGCTATAAAGATATATTTGGTTCTGACTTTTGAAGACATGCACAAGGGTCATCAAGAAAGAGTAATAGGAGGATGGACAAACGGGCAAGGGTAAATCGTGAGAAAAAAATTGATGGAAATTAAGTCTTCATAAATTAATGTCACGTCAAGTCAGATCAAGGGCTAACCCATGGGATAAAAGTCAATATATTATTATTTAGATGTCCATTCCAATTCTAATTTTTATCTAAAAACCAAGATATTTTTGGTGATTGTAAAAATAACTAAATGTTGTGTTAATTGCACAGGAGTGATGCCAATAGTTAAAATAATTCATGTAGTTTTTCTAATTATAGAGCTTATCCAGCAAGAAGCACTTCTGACATTCTAATAAATACTAGCATATAAAACAATCGCCTAATTTTACACGACATTACTTTTAATTAGCAATAAATATTTATAAAATTTCATTAAATTCAGTAAAATTTATTTATATAAACTCTTAAGATCAATAAATGTTTTCTATATTTATACAAAAAAAATAAAAGATATACTTTTATTGTTTTCCTATTTCCAATCAAAACCAAAATATTTAAAGAATTTATTGACAATTGACAATGAACCCCCAAAAACAAAACAAAAACTCAATAACAGCGCCGGTTACATAAATTTTACATCAATCAGCATAAAGTGTGCACACATTTTTTAACAAGTCAGTAATCATCATCGTTTTACAACGTTTAACTTTAAAAATTTTTTACAATATAAAAATGCTATCCACTGTCCACTATGTGAATGTACACATTACACATCATGGTCAAATGATTGAGCTTTTTTTACTAAAAGTAATTTATAAAGCTCATTAAAATAATTATTATTTGCTTACAAACAGCAACTTATCCAATTGAATATTTATTATTTTCCTATTTTCTATGCAATGTTGAATGTTGTCAAAAATGATTAATAATTAAGGGTTTTTGCACATTTGCGCATCTTCAAATTTTTCAAGAAGATATTTAACAGATGCGTGTCTGTGGTGACAATATACGTGACTATTACTTTTTTATTGAGAAACATAAATAGAAAATCTGTTTTGTGTCTACTAATAAGAATGGTGATAAATGGGATGGGAATAAAATGAATGAAAAGGACTAATGAGTCAAGGTTGAATTTAAAATGCATGGTTGCCATGGATACCTGGTTGTATTTAAATGTAAGAAAATGTGATTCCTTTTCAATATGTTTTCATCAGCCATTGGCAGCATACAACTTGTACTTATTTTTTTTAAAGAAATAGGATAAACGATATTGACAAAAAACTATAATTAGTTTGTATTTTGCTATGCAATTAATGTTATACAGGTTTATAATTGTTTGTATTAACGATAGATATTTTAGCTAATTACAAGGTTGAATGCAAAATTTGCGCTTTAAATTGAAAAATTTAGAATGTTTGCGGGTGGATCATTTTGGATAAAAACGGGGTATTCTAAAACGATTGTGAGCTCATAAGAATAGATGATAAGTGCATATTATTATATTCGGATCTTAATCCATTCAATTATTTTAGATAATAAATGGTGGGACTCATATGTAGTCGTAAAACATTTAAAAAGGGTATATGCACACCCGTTTAGTTTTTATTTCTATTTTTATATGCGAAATTGTGTTCTATTTTTTGGAAAAGGGCGAAATCCTTTTGTAAATTATAAAGAACAAGCATTTACAAAAACAATGCTTTTACGTCATCCTACAATTTTAAAATTCATTTCGAAAAATACGTAATAGATTGTTTAGTCTTTAGACTGATTATTATACTACATATTATGATTACGCATTATATTTTACGAGTATCTAATTTGATGTGAAATTTAATTAAATTACTGTTTATTGAGCAACAATACAATCCAACTGTCAGTAAATTAACCTTCCAAAATGACTTCAAAATATTTTTGCGGTAAAATGTTTTTTATGAAATTTCTAAGTTCAAGTTTAGCCCATGCGTAAAACATTTTCCACTCATTTTGACGCCAAAGAGTCTAAACAAATGGCGTCCATAATGCACTCAAGACAGGAATAGTGATGAGCATCATAATAAGCTTCTATTCTTTTGTATTTGATTAACACTGGCGCTGTAATAATGACCCTGTGGCATGGTCAAGCATCATTAGCATTTTAATATTTTTTACATCCCCATTCTTGTCCTATAATTATGCTTAATATATACTGCGTATATGCACCATAAAAATATATGATTATATATTGCGAATACATGTATTTAAGCACGCTTGAATTTGATTACTATGTATTCTTTGATCATTGATCATCTGCAGAATTGTAGACAATGTCTAGAGATGATTAATACGAAGATGAGCAAATGGTATATTTGCCATTTTATAAAAATAATTTGCCATTTTGAATTTGAATGTGTTTAGTGTTAAGAGACTACTTGAAAAAATGTATATTCAAACATAAAATATTCGTCATTTCATGATTATTATGCAATAAATGCAATTTTTGATTTGTTACTGCAGCAGTTATACTCAATAAAAACGGCTATTTAAAAAAATCCGTGAACTTTTTATGTTTCCAAATTGTGTACTTTTAACAAAGAACGTAATGTCATTGTAATCTTTCAAATTCTTCAAATTGTTTTGTGATTCCTTTCGTTAAAATGACAAATGTCACGATGATGTCATGTTTACGCAATGAAAATTATGTATTTTATTTTTAAAATCTATTCTTCTTCGTGTGCAAAAATTTGAGACATTTTGGAATGGCCACGTGGCAAATAGGTAAAACTTTTGCAATTTTTTTCAATGTCCCCCACTTGACTTTTTATAAGTTTAAAGATGCAATCCAAAAAGTGACAGGTCATTTATCGTAAAAACATGTTTAAAGATAAAAAGCAAATCAATTTAAAACAATTTATACTCAGCTTTTAAATGTGTTTAAAATTTTTTTATTATATAAAATCACTAACAAAAGATTACTGAAGACAAAAGAAAACGTTTTTACAAGATGATATCAAGTTTTTCTAAATTATTTCGCATTATTTATATAATTATTTCAGTTTTAAAATATTTATATTTTAAGCAGCAGCAGGTGCAGGAGGAGCAAAATTGGGATCGCTGAAAGTAATTTTAGGAACAAATCCAGACTCTCCATCAACATAGTACTCAACAGTCATCAAACGTCCGTCCGCCAACCACACAAAATATTTTCCTTCCGTTCGTCCAGTCTCCGTTCCCTTTTCCTCATGACCATAGTAACTCTTGCTCTCTTCATCGTTCACTTCATACGTATAAGCGTACTGTTAACAAAACAAATATCAAAATCAAATTAATCAATTGTATCCCAAAAATCAATCACTTCTCCCTCATTTGTATACAACCCAATTTTTGACACTAATTGACTCAAGTTAGTTGATATTAAAGGGAGGATCACTTTGAAAATTGGACAATAGCCAGTTTCAAAATCTAAACCTCTTCTGCCGTTCAGTTTATTTGTTTGCTAAACAATTTTCAAAATATTCATATCCTTTCTCTTCTAATCTGATTGCTACTCAAGTATGAGTTTATTATGAAATTGTAAGAGGAAGAATGGACAGTGGTCAGTTTATTGGAACTATATTACGAACAATAGAAAGAAGGTAAAAGATGACTTTGCAAAAAAAATACACGTCTCGGCTTCTTCTTCTTGTAATTATTTTAATTATCGGTTTCATATCTCACGAGAGATTAGTTTTCATTTTTTGAACGATGACGACACATAAAAACCAGGATGCAGAACAGATGTTCCTTCTGTTGTCATAGAAATTTATATCTCATCTACTCCGTTTTTTACTATTATTTAATCCTTAGCACATAAATATAAGGACAATATAAAGCTTTCACAAAAAAGTAATTGTAATTTGAATCGGTTGGTCTAGTTTTCCTTTCAAATGAAAAGCGGTAGCCACATCTGGCATGCATAATAATAGGATGGTCATCCTTTAAAGAAACTGACTTGACACCTACTTTTTATGACTTTGTTACGTAATAAAATATACGGTGCTAAATGATTTTTATTACAATTAGCACGAAACATTTAATTTTGAATCTGCCGTCATAAAATAATATTTAATTATTTAGATAGAGGATATAAGCTGTTCATGTTAAAATATTTAATTGTTTTTGCTTAAGCGCTTCCCACTGAATACTGAAAGACGGACATGAGAAAAACACCCTCTATTCAATTTCGTCGTCGTTGCTCTAAATTGAAGAATTATAATATTTGAAAAAAGTTTTTTTGCAATGGCTTGTAACAAAAGTTAATAATAGACCAGGTTACAGTTTTGTGAAACTTTTTTTCGATTTGCAAAATATATAAACTTAATCATAAAATTTTCAGTGGATTGGATTATCATTTTTCTTTATGGTTTTGTGGGTCGTGTGGTGATTATGTCAACTGCTGTCAACATGATCCATCTATCTCGTCACTCAACTCAAACCATTCATTCGAGAATAAAAAATTCAACCCTTTTTATATTAGATAATACCTTACTCAACAATGGATGCAAATTTTTAAAATAACAAATTTGCATTCTTTTTCAAGTGGAATACGTTTTTTCTATTGTTGATTGTCATTTGTTCTTTTAAGGCACACATTTTACTTTTTGGTGCGTAAAAGAAGCTACAACAGACGTAGATTGGACTATAACCTGGGAGTACATATATGAAATTCTAGATGGGCTACCTTAAAAACTGAAACCTTAAAAGATGTAGATCATACCTCAAGATGGTCAATCCATTCCAATGTTTTGAAGCACTAATGACTTTTGACGGAAATTAATGCACCTATATAACAGCAGGATATTATCTACCTATTTTTTCATGATCGATGTGTGAGGTCGTAAGAAAGTTCGAATATGTCATGAAAATAAAAATAAATCAAAAAGTTATTGCGTACAGAGCAGAGATCTAAAGTCAAGATTTTGCAACAACTTTAAACAAATACATTTTTCTAACCACAAGAATTACAAATCCAAATAATTAAATTAACGAAACGTCTTACAATCTGCAGGTTTAATGCACCATAAAATACATCATTTCAATTTGTCTTAAGTTGCCCCATATCTATGCATTCCTTCTCAATATGATGATGATGCTGCCAATAATAGAAAAGATGACCAATGGTCATCATCTTGTTCTGTTATTTTAAACATTATGCAATTCATGTTTTTGAAGATGATCATAATTACGTATGAATTTTATAAAATGGACACGCCTTCACGTCTCGTCAAATTAGCCATGTCGCCGTATATCACCAAATATATATATATATAGGTAACTGATCATTATTGAATGGCAAAAATAGTAAGGGGTTTATCCCAGATAGAAATAAAATGTTTTTTTTCTTCATGCAGGCAACTTCTCTTTCATTTCAGAAGACAGATGATTAATCATTCTTTCATCGTTGATCACCTCTACTGTCAAATGATGTAAATTGTAAAAAGGACCATCATCATTTTCATCTTGAATTGCTGAAGACAATAGAAACGAAAAAATGGAACAAGTTATTCGTTAAAACGTGCTCGAAGTGTGCCAACATCATTTTAATTTTATCAAATATAAAATCTATTCAAAATGAATTTTCCTTTCCATAGCGTTAACGGTTTTGTAACAGTGAATATTTATTTTTATTTTGCTAATTACTCACAAGTCAAACTACTTATCCTCTCCTCTCATTTTCAAATTAAACAATTGTTCCTCATTTGAGCATAGGAAAAAATAGGCTTATTATAGATAATCATTTTTAAAAAATTTATAAGGCGTGGTCCATAAATAATGACACAAAATTCAAATTCATTGGCATGTTTTAAGATAAGTTTTAAAGATTTTCTAATAACATATTGTATGAACGGCCCCAATGCCAATTCGAAAAAAGACAATGAAAAAGTAGAAGTCAGTCCTAATCAGTTACAGAATTAAAAAAGAACAATAAAATATTGTTTGATTTGGCACTGGACTACCTGCTGGTTATCATCGCCATAATAAAATATCATCTTGTATGTTTCAATATTGACTAATTTTTTAACTTTTTATTGTCGTTGAAACTATTTGTTTCTCGGTTGGTGGTAGTATCATCACACATCTCCCTCAGACTTTAATACCAGCTACTGTTACTTCTTTATGATCTTTATTTGGAACTAAATAATTCTGAATTTAATCGATGACATCATCACTAAAGTTGTCAATAAAATTTTTTATGCAATTAAATGTGTTGCAAAATAAAATACTTGAACCCTTTAGTAAAAATTTCTATAAAAAAGTACAGCAAACAGATTTTTAAATACCAAAAAGTTTCCAAAAAAAAGAAATATGTAGCTTGCCAAAAATCAAGGGTAATATTTTAATAAACTCTAATGTTCTTGGTATAACAATTGAATCGACTACAGACATTACTGTATTTCTTGGTATGACATTCAGAAAATATATTTTGAAAGGGAAGCTAACAAGTTGCTCATCTTATTCAGAAATAATAATAATAATAATAAAGACTTTAAAAAGTATTGACAGATTTGACAAGGAACAAATTGTCTCTTTTTTAAAGTTATATTTGGTTGTTAATGTATTGTTACTTTCAGTTGTCATTATGTAATTAGCATTTTTTCGTTTCACAAAAGCCTTGAAAAAATTTTTAGATTTTATTGAATTCAAAAATATTTCTTTTCGATTTATTTAGACTTTTCAAACAATGGAAATAAAAAATGACAATGCAATTTTTCCCATAGGGACGCCATTTCAATTGACTGCACTTTTATAAATGAAATTTGACGATGCATTTTCCCTCCCTCTACTAATCTTTTTACCAGGAAATTATCCTTTAAAATTGCATAATTTTATTTTTTTATTTTAAAAGGCTTTGCAAATAAACTTGACTTTAAAATATGTTCTAAAGAGTATGATGGCCCTTGACACAAAAATATGATTAAACATTTGGTAAAAAATCTTCAGGTACCTGATGATTGTCACCATGACAACAACATCTCTATTGACCTCGAAGGACCTCCTAAGTGGAAAAGACCTTCCCACCTTTTCAATATACCCAACAAAATATTTTGTAAAAAAGTTTGGTATTTTCATTATGATTATTATGTTTTATCAATCAGAAATCATTATGTAATCTAAAATGCAATGATAAATATAAACAAACAAATAACTAAACAGTTAAGTACCCAAAACACAAAAATAAACTATTTATCTAATCTTCTGCAATGCATATCACACCTACCCTCCTACTTGCACTTCTCTCAGGACTTCTGTAACTATCTGTGTGATAAAAAAATTACTTTGAGGTCATCACAGCAAAAAAGTAAATAATGAACCTTGATCATTTCTCATTTATTATTTATACAAATATATTATATTTATATAAAATATTTCTAAAGAATATATTGTCCATCTTCAATATAATCTTTTATTCAATCAATTGAATAGTTAAATAAGCTCATATTATTCTATACCAAAGAGACTTGACGATTCAATTTTCAAATGAAGATACGTTTCCATCTCTCCTGTCTCCTGTCGCCTAGGCAACAATAAACTTTTTCTTCGCGCCTCATTATTGTCTGCTCATTTTACACACGGTCGTGTTGGTTCGACACATTACCTGTAATTATCTTCATACCTCGACGACTCGACGTAAAAAAAGGTGACGATGATTATCGAGTAATGCGTGTAATACGCACAATCATAAAAACGCGTATGCTTGCGCTTAACCCTTTTTTCACCTTTCAAGAAATTCAATCTTTTTTGTTTAAAAAGTTGAAGATGAAACGACATTCAGGCACGCCGTTTCTATGGTGATTTATGTGACATTTTTCTAAATATTTTATATTGTTGATTGACTAACTAACAATTACCAATTCTTAATTTTATATGTATTATTAAGGAAGTATTCAAATAAATGATGTTGAATGACCATAGGTCACGGATTAAATTGGCTAAAAACTTGATGAATTATCTTACCGGCATTGGTTCAGAATTTTCCTCTTTTGCGTCACCACTACTACCGCCATCCTGAGGTCTTGCTGAAGCAAATCCTAAAGTGACCAGCAGAAATACGCTTCCCACCACTACAAATCCCATTGACTTGAACATTTTATTTTTTTGAGAAATATATTAACTTAGAAAAATGTATCACGAACTTTTCCACGCACAGCTTTCCACCAAGCTAATAAACAAAATTGAATTTTTTGTACAAATGGTAATTACGTTTCGGAGAACTTTAATGAAAAATATCTACTTCTACCGTTTTGGAAATTCACTTTGACAGTGAGGATCCTCTGAAGAGTGCAAATCCTTTAAATACTCAACAGCATCGCCGTCAACGCTTAAAACGTCATGATCATCAACTTAAAAGTAAAAAGGGTTACATTTTTATTTTTTCAAAGCTCCTCATCTTCTCTCCTGTTTTTTTTTCTAGTGAGAGGAGAAGGAGGAGAGGAGGTACTTGAAAGAATAGAGATGAATGTGTTTGTACCCATCCACATAATATATCACCAAGACAACAATCCGCCACACATACAATCATAATAAATAAATATATAGTTTTTTTGTGCGGACGACTAAATAAAAAAAATTGGAGACGGTAGTAATATATAAACATAAAGGTAATTTTTGCATAAATATTTTCATGTTAAAACTATCCACTGCAAAAGAAATATTGAAAAGAAATGGGGATCTAATAATATATTATGTAGTTATAAGGTAAACTCTTTAGATGTTATAAGATTTTCGACAAAACTGAGTTTGAATTATAAGCTTAATTTTAAGTTTACCTTTACTGACACCACAGGAGATTACCTAGTAAAAATAAATGCATATTTTGTTTGCCACCGAGCTTGAGTCGCATAATATTTTATCCATAGACTTAGCAAGGCCAGCACTCTAATATTCACATATGATCACCATGCCAACAAATTGCTCATCTTTTACTTTTAACCTAACAACAATGAGTAGCAACTACTAACCTATCAACTATCAAGATTATTATTATTACCTTTTTGTTTGCTCCTTAGCAGCCGATCATATATCATGTGTCATAATCCCCAAAATTATATACCTACATGTTTTTGTATCAGGAAAAGAGAAGAAGAATAAAAAAGGTTTAAAATATCTATGGTGTTCGGATAGCAGAATAATGAGATGGATGAATTCAAGATAGATGAACGGAAAGAAAGGGAGAATAAGATTAACCGTGATCATCTTTCTCGTTTCTATGGAGATTGCGCCTCTGTGTAGGTATGTGCCCATTAATGATTCTTTGTGACTACTAACTGGGATTAGATGCGAGTGCATGTGTTGCAATTTTGCAACAAATAATAGTGATCATAACAATAATTCCTAGCTTTTATAATAATCAGGATTACGATGATCACAATTTTGTTCATGTTCTTTTTCATGCTTCATTCGTCATCATCAAAAATCTGTGAGCCTGCAACAATACAGATGCTGGGTGCACTATCTTTATATTTCTTCATGTTTTTCTGCTGTATTGAGTCCGTATACAAAAAATGTAATGTGTGTTGTTAGAGGTGGACTTGATTGTTGGGCATTGTTGGATATTATGAGATGAGGGTGGGTGGCAGTGGCATCGACTCTGTGGCTTGAGACGATAGTAATGGACTTGTAAACGCACAGCGGCTGAAACGACGGTTTTTAGAATAAAAATTAACGAGGTTTTTATCTTGGATCTTATAATGTACTTTTAATTTAAATGTGACTTTAAAATAAGAGGAAGTTGTGCAATAAAAAGCTACATTTTAGCGAACAAATTGTTTGTTTTGTAAATGAAATGGTAAAATATTTTGGACTTGAGCTTGAAATTATGGACCATGTGCCCTATTTTGTGCAAAAATCTTTTACTCTAAATTTGTAGATGGCATCAATTTATATGCCCTGATGAAGTTTTGAGCCCACTTTGTCTACTCAAGCGTCCTCAACGTTATGTAATACGCTAAATTTTAAATCTCGGCGTTATAATGCCGGCTGCAGTTTTTACTGTACCCCGTTAATAGTTGCAATACTTGCAATTTTGGTGTCAAACGAATACTAAGAGAATGGAGCTTCTTCCGTGCTGGTACAAAATATTATTTTTTGCACATTTCTGTAAAAAGGGATGAGGGAAAGTGTTCATTGGTACAATACAGATAACTGAAAATATCAAATTTTGGCCACATGCATGAAGACGGTGGAACCTGCTGAAAAGTTTCATGTCATTAGAGTCGACAGAAAAAGGTTATTCCAAAACCCTTGTAAGAATTCATTCAACCTTGATCAAGGTCACGTTAATTACAGTAATTCTTTTCAAATAACGGGTCGCGGGCCTTTACTCGCGAACACAGTTGCCCGCTTGGGTCCGTTGGCCTGCGGCACGCTTTGCCCGTTGTACCTTTTGCCGGCAAAGCACTTTGTTCGCAAAACTGTTAGCCCGCTAGAGCCTTTGCCCGCTAATCAATATATGTGCAAAGTACTAAGAGTAAAATTTTTTGGCTCAGGCCACCCAAAAATCTCTAATTTCTGGATTTCGATTATTTTGTGTTTGGGCGATAGGCCTTAGTCAAAAACTACGCCAGACCAAGTATAAGCGCCAAGGTCCTATTCTAGGGTCGCTAGGAGCGATGATTTAAAAAATATGCAAAAATTACTAATTTGATTTTTTCGGACATTAAAAACTTTTTTATTGAAGAAGATAGAATTCTGTAAATATTTGTGAATAAAGTACAAATATAGGCCTATATAACAATGTGATAATCCGACGAATTACATAACTTCCGTTGGAGAAAAAAAATATTTTGCAAATTTTTCACTAAAAAGTTCGAAATTTGTCTTCAATTTTGCAATTTTATTCCTTTAAAATACTGGATATTTTTAGAAATTAGTCGTGCACCAAGTAACACTAAAACTTGTTCTTTATAAAGCATGCCAATAGTAACCAATTTGTGGACAGAAAATAAGTGTATTATTTGAAAACATTCTTTTCTGAGAGCTACTTTCTGGAAAATTGAAAGTTAATAGCATCGCACGGCGTACTGACGGCACTAACAAGGCTTCTTTTTCGCAGGTTAATCGCCTAGGCCAATAAAATTAAGTGTGTTAGAATAAGCAGTTTTCGAAGATTACGATGAGTGCAATTACAATCCCAAACGCCTTCATGCAGCGGAGTAATCGCAACAAACCTCGCGC
>JAQFYG010001187.1:0-20567 GCA_034694325.1 Entomobrya corticalis
TTATCGCGATTTATTTGCTTATCCCAGAGATCTATACCAGCAAAAAACTTGCAAAATATATGAAACAGCCTACGTATAAGATAAAATGTGTGCATCATCATATGCAGAAAAGAAGCTTTAGTATATGATGCGTTTAGTTATTTAACCATAACACACATTATGTCATTCATCTCGTATTTTCTTACACATTACAGCAATTGTGTAGCTGTTTATTAAGTGACAGGTACTGTTACTTACTACAAATGCATGGTGGGAGCGAAAATGTCTGTCTGTCTGTCTAACTGTCCGCGCGATAACTCAAGAACGCTTCAACCGATTTTCATGAAATTTGGTATACATATACAAGTAGTACCAAGAATCAACCCTATTTAATTTGAGCAAAATCAGACTACCCCCAAGGGGTCAGAGGTCAAAGGTCAAAATTTTTTGATATAGCAACATATAGCATGTGATATATCATTCGATCTTTTTATTTCGAGATACAAAATGCATTACAATTTTTAAAAGTTTTAAAGCTTTCAATATTTTTTCGAAGGAATTTTCAACAGCAAAATATTATCAAAATATGAAATAGTAGTAAACATTCCATCGACTGTCAACGATTACCACCGATCGCCATCATTTTCTTAGCATGCTTCTTATCGGCATCGGAAACTTTGGCACTTATCTGTAAAAGTTAATTCATGCTTAATTAACAAAAATTGATGGATGGGCTAACTGAAATGAAAAGGAAATATTTAAAATTCTTACCAAAGATGCCATTAACACGAGCATAGTGATGATAAAAATAAGTTTTCCAATCAATGACGTCAATTCCATTTCAGCAGGTTGTGTATTAGTAGATTTTCACTGTTGGGTTAGGCTTAGTACGTAGTTACTTTGTCGTTGAGTGATGAGAAGTCGACAAATGTACGATTATGTCGGATATCACTGTGATGCAAAACTTTTATAGGTGCATAACGTAGATTAATGACAAAATATGTAATGCGTCACGATTAAGTAACAAAAATATCTATTGTAAAGCTTTCGATATATCGGAATTGTTCACAAAGACATTTTGTCATCTTTTCGCCAGTGTTTGCACAATCAACAATAAATCATTATATTTGGCTGATTAAGATGAGTGATATGCTACGTTCCGTGGTCTATAAAAAGAACTAATAATAAACAAAACAATAGATCACAGGAATGATCAATATTATAGTAGATGAAGAATTGTATGGATTTATAAAGCGGATTTTTTAAATATTATTTTTGTATGATGAAATTATAGTTTATTGGCACTTGCTACACTAATTTTTCATTATAGTTGATTGTATATTTAAAAGTTGAATAGGATTTATTACGTAGCGGATTTCAATATCTTTTGCCCGTTTAATGAAAGAATTTTGCTATTACACTTCATTTATTATCTCGTAAAAAATTATTAAATACCTTTACCAAGAAAACTATTCTTAACGATACAATAACGTTAAAAAGCTTTCTCAACTACTCTCTGCTGTTACAATCTGGTGACGCTGCTAATTTATGCATCGTGTATAGATCATTAATGTCATAATTGGAAGTTCACTACACTACACAATTCGTAAAATTAAACATTACCGAGCAGATTGCTCATTTTCGTATACAAGCAAATCTCCTGACATGAAATTGACGTCATCCATTTGGAACCTAATTATCATCACAATCTTCATTGTGATGACGGCTCTTTTGTTAAGATTTGAAAAGGAAATAAATAGTATGTGAACTTGATTTGACCGTTCCTTCAATTCGTTTTTAAAAATATAGAAGTAAATATATATATTTCTCGTAGGTGAGCGGAAAAAATGACCATAACCAGAAGGAGAAGGCTTTCCTAAAGGAAAATAAAATCAGATCTCGTTGACAAATGACACTCCATGGACTATCTTTTTGTGTATTCAAGAATACGCCGTATTTGATAAACTTAATACTGGTTCTCAAAACCTGGATTTCATGAATTTTCAAACTATATTTATTGTTGTAATGTTTCAAACCATCTTGAAATAAAATATGCAAACATTTAATAGCGCCTCAGTCCTGTGAATTTTATTGGTTTGTTATAGATTATTAATGAAACAGACACGCACATTTTTACACGCGCTACAAAAACGAAAAAGCTACACACAAAGAAAACAAAGTTTTGGGAAGGGATAACCAATGGGATTTGTTATTACGTGCGTCGGTGTGTCTCCCTCATACGTTGTGTTTTGTACACCAATCAATACGAATATTGAACAAGCAATTAATGATCAAACAGGGTATGTTTTTTGGCATTTTGTAGCTAGCGCTTTCCACGGCCATGCCATTCAGTTTTAACCAGAGTGTGACTCAGATGGGAAGAGATTCCATTGCCAATATTTTCATTGTCTTGGACACAATCATTGAAATAGAAATCGTTTAAATTTGATATTTTCAAAAATGGTAAAAAAGAAATCTGGAAAACAAGGAGAACTGAATTCTGTTAACAACTCATCTGATGAAAACGACAAGAATGAATCTCCTCATCTCAATCGAGAGAGAAGTAAATCTCGACTTCGTCGCCATCGAAGCAGCGGCGGTGGTGAAAATGGCGACCCCACAAATGTTGCGAGTCGAGAAGATTCAGCTGCTGACGCCAAAAAGACACAAAAACGCCAAAGAAAGAAAAGAAGAAAGAGAAAATCATCTCGAGCTAACACAACAACAGGCTCTACTGAATCCAGCAGTGAATGGTCAGCAGTTGACAAAAGATCAGGGAGTAGGATACCATCAAGACAAAAGAAAAAAGAAGATAAGCCAAAAGACCTTTCTGAAAAGGACTTGGTAGAATGGATGCAGAAAATGGTGCCATATGTCACCACAGATAGCCCGTTATGGAATAAATGGACACTAGCTCCTTTATATCATTTCATTAGAAATCCAAATGCAGTTTTGTGCATAGCTTTCTTGACCTCATCAAAATCTGAAGTACTCCAACGTCTTCAAAAAATTTGCCAAGGAAGCTTGATAACATTCAACCAAATTATTCCAGAGTACAGTGGAGAATTTTTTTATTTTCTTAAAATAGAACAAGTGCCACTAGATGGATTGAATTATGATGAAATAGTTTTCTATGGAAATATCCCCAGCGAAGATCATCTGAAAACACTGAATAATTTACTGGTTAATTACTGGACACCAATTTTAATGGACGAGGAATGTTTGCCAATTGGAATCAAGAATGATGTTTTCACAGAATTGAACACAATTTCGTGTGCCACCCAAACAGCAACACATTTTGTGTCTAGCTCAACTCAAAATGAATTACTGCTTTATATTCCCCCAGAAATTGGTAGACAAATTGATGGAAAAAATGATTTTGAAATGGCAAAAGATAAAGAATTTGGGAGTCGTTTGGAGGAAACAATTGTTTACTGGATTACAAAACTAAAACAAATTTTGATTCTTCATGATCATCTCAACGATACGGATACATGGCCTGGTCCTTTAGAAGAAATCCAGTTTTGGACAGATCGGGGAAAAAACTTGAAAAATATTTTGAATCAGATTCATACAGTTTCTATGAGACGTATTCTAAGAATTCTTGCAATTTGTCATTCGCCGTATTTTTCAGAGTTGAGATCGATTTTCGAACAAGTTGGTAGTTTTTGTCAGGAGGCGAGCTCAAATGCTTTGTATTTGGAGCCACTTCGACAACCTTTGGAAAAACTGAAAAGTTGTAAATTAAAAGAAGTTTGTGTGGAAATGCAAAAGTTTCTATGGTTGGCTTTAACAATTTGGAGAAATGCTCCGTATTATAATTCAAGTGAAAAACTAAATGGTTTGGTGAGAAAATTTAGCAATGCTTTGATAATTCATTGCAAAAGTAAAATAAGTGTAAAGAAAATATTTCAAGGTGTGAATATCCAAAAAGCAGAGAAAATGTTACAAAATTGTTTGAAATATTTGGAATGGTGGAGGGAAATTTATAAATTGACTGAAGAAATGTATAAAAGTAAGGCTGAAAATGGAAGAAAATTATGGATTTTTGAAAAAGATCAGATTTTCGTGCATGTGGATGCGTTGGTTTTGAGAATGGAAGAAATTTTGGAAATTTGTAAAGTGCAGAAATTGTATAAAGTGGAGAGTCTACCACTTTATCCGGGAGTTAAGGGGCCGTACATTGCTGGAGTCATGAAAAGTTGCGACAGGATACTTTCGGATAAATTGGAAGAACTTGTCAAAGTTTCTCAAGTTGTTTTGGATGTGAAAAGTACGGAATGGAATGAACACATGAAGGGATTCAGAGATACTGTGCTGGCGATAGACATGAGCGTTCAGAATGTTCTCGAACTGAGTTTCGAACAAATGCCGAATTTGAAGAGGAAAATAGAGTTGATGCAGTTGTTTCAAAGATTTTATGAAAAACGAGATATTGTTACTAGGCAACTGGACAAATTGTGTGTGAAATTATATGAACATTTTGAAGAGGAAGTGCTAAGACTGAAGAAAATGTTTGAAAAGAAAATTGTGCCGTTGCCTGGAACATATACAAAAATTGCGGGAAAGGGTACGTGGGCAATTTTTATGAAAAATCGGATTGAAAGTGATTTGGATATTTTGAAAAAGGCGGAAACATGGCTACCAAAAACTAGTGGAGTTGGATTTCAAAATTTGGTAAAAAATGAAGCAAAATCTTTGGCAGAGGCTATGGGCGCTTATACTGAAAAATGTTATAAAACTTGGGCAAAAGATTTTCAACATGTGGAATCACGTGCGTATGGGGAGAACCATAGAGAAAAATTGGAAGTGCCTTTATTGATTAGACGAGGGAAA
The DNA here is from genome assembly GCA_034694325.1 of Entomobrya corticalis. Taxonomy (NCBI): domain Eukaryota; kingdom Metazoa; phylum Arthropoda; class Collembola; order Entomobryomorpha; family Entomobryidae; genus Entomobrya; species Entomobrya corticalis. The sequence continues at coordinate 4,816 of JAQFYG010001187.1, forward strand.
GGTCAATTGGTGAAGGTCAATTTTGACCGGGGTGTTTATACGAATTTGAGTGAGGCGGAAATGTGGGTCAGGGTTGGGAGGAGTGTTCCACCTGTTTTGCTTTTGACGATTTATCCTTGGCGGGAAAAGTTACATGATTTGAAAGAGAATGCGTGGGTGGTGGCAAAATGGTATAATAAATGTGTGGGAGGATTGTCACGTGATGAGAGGCTTTTATTTAAGGATAGACTACTTTCTGTGGAAAAGAAAATTTATCCTTGTTTGGCGCATGGGGAATTTACTTGGACTTCTGTAAAAACTGCTGATCACGGGTTTTTGGAAGAATTTAGATGTTTGGTAGAAAATGTTTTGGATAATGTGAAGGAATACAGGGAAGCTACGTGTAAAGTTGTGGGAATTATTGAAAGAATTTGTGAAAGAAGACTGGTGAAAGTTTATACTGGAGTGGGAGGAAAGAGGGGTAAAGGCGGAAAAATTTACGAGGGAATTGATGAGTTCAAAATGATGCAGAATGGAAGGATCGAAAAGGAACTGAGGAGAATAGTAAAGGGTTATAGGGAAATTGCAAGGATTTTGAGAGAAATGTTTACAAAACTGTTTAGGGGAGATGGAGTTGAGGTGAAAGTGCAGTGGGGAAAGTATGTGAATTTGGTTGATTTTTGTTTAGAGGAAGCGCTAAAGTTGAGTGTGAGGAAATCTTTGGAAATTTTGGATGAAGCTGTGGGAAAAGATCAGGGGGATAGACCATTCTTTGAAGTAAAAATGCTTTTGGATGGAGGCGAACTGAGATTTGAGCCAAAATTGGAGGAAATGGCGGGAATGATACTTGGCGTTCATAAAAATTTGGGGAAAACTGTTGAGCCGCTAATGAGACTTGGGAAATTTTTGGGAACGGGGAAAGTTGAGATTACTTGGAAGAAGGATGGAGGGCTTAAGGGGTATTGTGACGCGTTGTTGGAGGATGAAAATAGTTTGGAAATCCAGAAAAGATTGAAATTTGCTATTGAGAGATGCTTGAGTGAGGTGAACTTGTATTCTGAGAGGTGGATACCTTACCGGGATATTTGGGAGGTGGATCGGGAGGAATTTATGGTAAATTATGAGAAGCAGTATCCGCATATTGAGGCTTATGAGAGGGATTTGAAGAAATATAGGGAAATTAGTGAAATTGTTCTGGGAGGGGATTCCATGGTTACTATCAGATGGTTACAGTTGGATTGTTCGAAATTGATTGAGGGAATTGCGGGGGAGAGTACGGAATGGTTTATGGTTTTGGCGGGAACTCTTTATAAGAAGGGGAAGGAGAGCTTGACCACAGTGTATAATTACATGGAGGAGAATAGAAGGGCTTTGTGTAAGGAACCGGAAACGCTGAAGGAACAATTGGATACGTGGAAAATTGCACAAAATGTTAGGGGCGAAGTGAAACAAAAGATTTTTAGCTCGTTTCCGGGAATTCGAGAAAAATTTGGATTGCTGAGAAAATATGATTTTGAGATTGAACCGGAAGTGGAGGAAATGGAGCTGAATTTGGAAAAGTCGTGGAGAAAGTATTTGAGATTTTTGAGGGAGACTGATGAAAAGTTGGAGAAATCGAGAGGGAGATTGAAGCAAGCGTTTTTGGATCAGGCGGATATTTTAAAGGGGAAGGTTGATGAATTGTTGAGGATTTGGGATGTGAATGGGCCGTTTTCTAGGCAAAATGGGGAGTTTAAAAGTGACGAGGCTTTTATGCAATTGGAAAATTTTAGGAATGAGGTGAAAGCACTGCAACAGGAAGATGTTGAGTTAATTGGGAGTTTGGAAACATTTAATATTAAAAAGGGAGAAAGTAAAAGATTAAAGGACATGGAAGGCGATATTGGATACTTGGGTCAAGTTTGGAAAGTGGTCAAGGGATGGGAGGGTCATTGGAGCAAATGGGAACATTTGCGAATTTTTATTTTAGATGTGGATAAAATCAATATTTTTTGTGAAAATTTTGTGGAGATATTTCGAGAATTCAATAAACAGTTTGAAATTAAGTCATGGCCTCTGATTTGTGAAATGATTGATTCAATTGAAAATGTCCAGACATGTTTGAAATGCTGTTTGTTTCTTAGACAACATACTTTACAAGATCGGCATTGGGAATGGATTAAAAATTTGGTTTTGCAAAGAGGTTCGCCAAATGCTGACCAGTTTCTCCAAAGTCGTCCAGAAAATTTGGATTTGAAGATAATAATTCAGTTGGAAATGTACAAGTTTCTTGGACCAATTTCTGAAATGAGCTGGTCATCTGAAAAGGAAATGGCTGTTGAGAAAACCTTGAGAAAAATTGAAGACTTTTGGGAAAATGAAGCTTTTATTTTAATTAAAAGAAATGTTCCCACTCAGAAAGCACAGATTTTATTTGAAATTCAATGCAGTCCTGGACTTGAGAATAATTTAATGGATCATCTTGTAAGCTTGACCGCAATGAAAGGGTCGAGATTTATTGGGATATCCTTGGAGAGTGTTGACTTTTGGGAGAGATCATTACAAAATGTGAGTGATGTTTTAGGAGAAATCTTGGAAACTCAAGAAAGTTGGTTGAAACTTGACCAATTATTTTGTAAGGAGCATATTCAAAGGGTTATGCCCAGTACGGCGAGAAGTTTCAATGTGGTCAGTAGTGTTTGGGCAAGTGTGTTGCTGATTGTGACTCAGGTGAGATATGTGTTTAGGGTTATTAACGAAACAGATAAGCTGTTGGAAATGCTGAAGGATTTGCAATGGAAAATGGAAGATGTTCAGGGAAAACTGGGGGTTTATTTGCAGGAAATTCGACAAGAATTTCCGAGATTTTATTTTGTTCCAGATGAAGAATTATTGGGATGTTTGGCGGGAGAAGATGGGAACATGAATGATGACTTTTTGGAGGTTTTGAGAAAAATATTTGGAAATTTTGGAGGAATTTGTGAAAGGAAAAATGAGGGTGAGATTGGAGGAGACTTGGTGGTTGAAGGAGTGGTTAGTAGAGATGGGGATGAAGAGTTGGGACTTGGAAATCCTGTGAAAATTTGTGAAGGACCTTTGGAGGCTTGGGCGGCAGATTTGGAAATGGAAATAAGGTCAAGCGTAAAGGAAAATTTGAGAGACTGCTTGAAAATGTTGGGAGGGAATTGGAGTAAAATGGATGAGTGGGTTTTGGGAACGGATCAATGGACTGAACAGAGTTTGTTGACTGCAATTAAAATTCAATGGACTGCTGATGTTACTAAAGCTATTCGGCAGAAATGTGAAGATGAAAATGGGGAATATGAAGGATCAGAAGGAAGGTCTGGAGATATTAGTTTGAAAAGGGTGATTAAGAGATTGAAGAGAAGTATTGGGAAATTTGGTGACATTTTGGGGAAAATGGAGATGGAAATGGGACAGGTGAAAATTTTGGAGGCGGTGGTGATAACTTTGAGTTATTTGAAAGATGTCACGGAGAGGTTACATGGGAGAAATTGCAATGATCTGGAAAGCTTCGAGTGGCTTCAGTATTTGAGATGGTATTGGGTGAATGGTGGAGGGGGCGGGGGTCATCTTGTGGCGAGGCAAGGATTTGCTGTGGTGGCTTATGGTTGGGAGTATTGTGATGGAGGAATGGCGACGGTTATAACGCCGTTAACGGAAAGGTCATTTCTGGCGTTAACGACTGCTGTTGGTTTTGGAATGGGCGCCGTTGTTCATGGAAATTGGAACTGTGGAAAAAAGGAAACTCTAAATGACTTGGGTGGTCAGTTTGGCAAGTTGGTTATGAACTTGAGGGTGAATAAACACACAGAATATTGGAGTTTGAGCCAATTTATTATTGGAATTGTGGGAACTGGTGCGTGGGGGGTTTTGAGAAATGTTGACAATTGTGAACCAGAAAATGTGCAAAATATTGTGTGCAAATTGGGATTGATAACAAGAGCGAAAGCAGGAAATCATGGAAAAATTATGTTGGATGGGAAGGAAATCAGATTGGATCGGGGTTGTGGGATATTTGCTTTAATTTCAAATGGAGAGAAAAATATTGATAACAGTTTGTTAACAAGTTTGAAGAGTGTAATGCGGCCTGTGGCAATGATACAACCAGATTATAAGAATATTTTGGAAATAAAATTATTTTTGGGACGATTCGAGAATTTTATTGGACTTGCAAAAAAGATTGAAACGATATTTGTTAACTTGAGAAATCATTTGAAAAAATTTGCAATATTTTCTTTAGTGACTATGCTTGTTTGTGTAAAACGAGCTGTCGAGCTGAAAGGATATCATGGAAAAAGGATAAACGAAAATGAGGCGGTTATTAAAGCACTGGAAAATGTCGTATTGCCAGGATTAGTGGATGAAAAGGAAAGAAAATTGTTTTTGAATTTGCTAAAATCTCATTTTCCTCAAGAGATAGAGCCGCCAAGCTTGAAAGGAGAAATGTTCAATTTGGAATATTTTATTGAAAAGGCTTTTAAACAGTTGGAGTACCAGTTTTCTGAAAAAATTTTGCAAAATTGTTTACAACTTTATGAATTGATGAAAATTCATAGGGCGGTTGTGATTGTTGGGAAAACCGGAAGTGGGAAAAGTGTTGTTCGGAAAATTTTGAAAACGGCTTTAACTTTAATGCATTATCAAAGAGGATTATCTGGAGATGTTGACATTTTAGAAATTGAATATGTTGAAGATGAGGTTCGTCGGAATGATACTTTTATTAAGGAATATATTATTAACCCGGCAACGATGAATGGAACTTTAGAACTATTTGGGGGAGACAGTAAAAATGTTGAGGGGAGTATGAATAACAAATGGAAAGATGGAATTGTAACAAAAATGTTGAAAAATTTCCATAAAAATAGATCCGAGAATGATTTATTATGGCTTGTGTTTGATGGACCGTTGGAAAAATGTTGGGTTTCTGAAGAAATCCAGGATTTGTGCTCAGAGAAAAGTAGAATTTCTTTGACAAATTGCGATACGGTTGCAGTGCCAAAACAGGTTAAATTTTTTTAATGAATATGAACCAATTAAATCAAAAATTTGAGCTAAAATAATGCTATTTTTTATTTAGTTGACAACTTATTTTGAAACTGACAGTCTCAAAAATGTATCACCCGGATTGCTTGCAAAATGTGGACTACTTTTCATTAAAGATGCTAATGAAAAAGAAGAGGAATCAGTTTGGAAATTGTCATTAACAGTTTGGTTGAAGAAATTAAGTAATTGTATTCTTAAGAGAGAGGTTTGTGTAATAAATTATGATAAAATGTTTTTAAAAATTTACAAAAAAATATTGGCTAAAAGTTTTTCAAAACTTTGTATGCAGCTGGAAGATTACTTGCCGACAGTTCTGGAAAAATGCTCAAGTTTTCGTTTTGAGCAATGTTCCAGCTTGATTCAAAATCTGGAGACGCTTCAACTCGTGGAAATGTTTATGGAATTATTAGACTCGTATTTTAAAGGAAATGAAATCAAGAAATTTGAAAAAATGGAAAAGAGTCGTTTCATACTGGCAATTAAGCAAATTACTGCGTTTAGGTTTGAAAAGCATTGTTTAAATTTTAACTTTAAAAAATATATATAAATTGGGAAAATGATTTATTTTTCAAAATCTGTAAATATTAGTATCGTCTGGTCTGTATTTATTGGACTGGACGAGGAAAATCAACAAAAGACAAGCGTCTTTCTAAAAGATTTGCATCCATTCCAAAATATATATCCCGCAAAACGAACAGTTTTTGACTATTTTCTGGACATTGGGAACCAAAAATGGATGAAATGGGATAATAACCTGCAAGTTAACAGTTTTCCGATTAATGCTTCCACTTCAATGAAGGATGTCGTAGAAACTGTTGATGTTTCCAAGGTCATGTTTCTCATGAAACAATACGGCTCATGGGAAACTGAAAATTGTCAAGTTCCAAGGCCTGTTCTATTTTGTGGACCCCATAATTCAGGTAGAATTCTAGATAATTATTCAAAACTCCTAAAAATTATAATGTATTTTCATATTTTATCTTTTTAAACAGGAAAGTCGAGAGTTGTGATGTCTGCTCTAAGGAAAAACAAAACCAAGATGATACATATTCAAATGACACCTCATGTAAAAACGACATCATTTAAAACATTTACTAATTAACACTATAATTAAATTAATTTTAATTATGTTCCATTTAGACGACAGCAAGATCTTTACAAAGCTTGATTAAAACCAGACTTGAGTCAGTATCCACTGTTTGCTTATCGCCATCTTCTGGAAAGCCATTAACCATTTTTGTTGATGACATAAATGTGAATCGAATTGGGGGAAAGACGTCACCGTCTGGCGAATTTCTCAGATATTTAATGGAGTATTGCATGTGGTTTGATGGAAACAGTGGAGATCCTATGGCTATTTCCGTACGACGAAAAGCACAAATATTATAAAAATTAAATAATTATAAAGAAATAAATGTGAAAATTAAAGATATTTTAGGATTTTTTGAACTTTAATAGAATGTGGAATTTGTTGCAACGATGGCTACCAATCACTCTGAGATTTCTCCCCGTCTGCAGCGCAGATTTTCAATGATTTATCTCCCAAATCCAGATGAATTTCAATTACGAAAAATATTTACTAGAAAAATTATGCAAAAATTGGATAATTTTGTGCCTGCAGTAAAATTATTAGGTAAAGTAGTCAATTTACTGGTAATATTAATAGGTAGAATGAATTAATATATACTTTTTTAAATTATAGCGGATGGAATTACTGTAGCAACTTTGGAGATTTACAAGTTGATATCGACAGAAAATTCGGATTCTTTGAATAATTGTCACCCGTTTCATTGTTTTAGTCTTCATGACATTTCTAGAGTTTACGAAGGTCTTTTTCGAGCACAAAAAGAAAGTCAAGATACGAAACATGGATTCTTGAGATTGTGGTTTTACGAGTGCACACGTGTATTTTGTGACCGCTTAGTTGACAAAGAATCCCGTTGTGTTATCCAAGACATTTTAGAAAAACAGGTCATGAAACATTTTGAAATTAATACAACAACCTTGTTTCCTCCTGTTTCAAATAAGGCTATTAAGGAAATAAATATATTTGGAAACTTTATGAAAGGAAGTAAATGTTATGAAGAAATTAAGAATGTGAACAGTGTTTATAAATATTTTGGAGAAAAATTGAATGAAATTGTAAAAGAAAAACCGGTTGTGCTTTTCAAGGAGAGAATATTAAAAATCGTTAAAATTTCTAGAGTACTTTCACAGGAGAAAGGTCATTTGATAATTTGCGGTGAACGTGGAGAAGGAAGAGAAACGGCGACGAGAGCAGCATCGTTGCTTTATAACTTTAAAATATTTAAAACTTCCAATGAAAAGTGGTTTTTGAAAAATTTGAAAGAAGCTTTTTACACCAGTGTTGTGGAAGATGTCGGATGCTGTGTAATTTTAAAAGTTGATCAGGTAAACTTTTTAAAAAACAGTAAATTTTTATAAAAATTTGAAGTGATTTTTAAATTCGATTTCCCATTTGATATAGATTACGAAAGAAACTTTGGAATGGGTAAATATTATTGCAAGTTCCGTGGAAATTTCTGAGTTATTTTCGAAAAAGGAAGTTACAGAAATTTTTAAAACTTGTCAGAAAACAAATGATAAGTTCAAGAATGATGACAACGTTGATGTGATGACCTGGTTCAAAGAAAAAGTCGAGAAGAATTTGCATATTGTTTTGTGCATTGAACTAAATCATAAGGAATTCTTTAGGTGAGAAGATAATAAATTATAAAAGTAATTCTTAAATGAAATTTTAATGTTTCTTAAATGCATATTATTTTGTGTTTGTAGAAATCTTTCTGGTAACTATTCGCAACTGTTAAAGAACATGACTATAAATTGGTTTGATATTTGGACACAAGCTTCGTATATTGAGATTGCTAAAAATTTGTTGAAATCTGAACAGGATTCTTACGAAATTTTCTATAAAATCCATTCGATACCCTTTCAAGAAAGCAAGGCTATATCTCCAATGCAATTTGTAGATTTTATTGAAATTTACAAGTGGTATTTAAACAAAGGGAAAGAGGAATATTCGCGAAAAATGAAAATGTTTAAAAACGCGATTCAAGAAATTGGCAATGTCCGAAGTAAAATTGGCATGTTAACTGAGCAAGCCCAATTGGCAGAGAAGAAGGCAGAAGAATCTCGACAAGAATGTGAAAGAATGCTTAAAATAATAAAAGAGCAGGAAAGTGAGCAAAATGCGCAAGAGGTGATTGTTCAAGAAAAGAATGGAATGTTGGAAGAAGAAATTAAGGAATATGAGGAACTCGCAAAGATTATTAAAGAGGAATGGAGTGGAGCTTTGGGTGATTTTGAAAAGGAAACGGAAGTCGTTCAGGATTTGGGGGAGGAGGATTTACAACATATTAGGTCGTATTTTAGTCCGCCCCCGCTTGTTTCCAGAGTTTTGGATGCTGTTATGATTATGCTGGAAAAAGAGGAGAGTTGGCCGGAAGCTAAAATTCAGTTGGGACATCCGGGATTTATTAAAAGCGTAAAAATTTTATACAAAAATCTGACAAAAAAGTTTTGAAATTTTTAGGCAAATATTTATTTGTTTAAATTCTAGATTTTGGAATATGATAAAGCTCGGATTACCATGGAAAAATTAAATAATTTAAGGAAATTTATCCAAAACAAGGAATTTACACCGGAAGCTGTGTCGAAATATTCAAACGGTGCAAGAATCCTTTGCGCTTGGATTCATGCGATTGAAAAATATGGGAAATGCTATTTGAACAAAATTTGTCCAAAACGGGAAAAATTGGAGAGTGCGGAGCAGTCAATTTTGGAAAATAAACATGTTCTGCTGTTGGCTTCTGAAAAGTTGGATATTTTGAGAGAGAATTTGACCGAAATTGAGACAATTTATGAGACTAAAGTGCAATTAAAAGAAAGTTTGGAGGAGGAGGCGAGACAGTGTGGGGATGTGTTGGGAAGGGCTACTAGTGTTTTGAGCTTGTTGGAAGATGAAGGTGATGGTTGTCATGGCAACCATGTGCTTAAATGGAAAGAAAATTTGGTGAAGATTGATAATAAAATTAGGGGGTTGGAGGGAAATGCGTTGCTTTGTTCGGCGTATTTGGCTTACGCGGGGTTGTTTAGTGGAGAAAGGAGAAAGTATTTGAAGGGAAAGTGGATCCAGGAAATTGAAAATTGGTTGGGAGTGAAGATTGGAAATGAATGGAAATTGGAAGTTGCACTGGATTTTGAGAAGAATTTGGATGCACGGGAAGAAATTCAAGTTTGCTTGAAAGGAACTTATTCATGGAAAAATGAGGATAATCGCGAAGTCGAATGGCTGATTGAAAATATTTTGATTGTGAAAAAGAGTAGAAGAGATGTAATTTGTTTGGATCCACATTGTGTTCAGATTCAAAATAAAGATACAAATGGAGTACAAATTGTGGAAGGAATATCAATAAAAAGGGAACTGATAGAAAATTATGGGAGGAAAGATGAAAATAAAGAGAAAGAAATATTTGTCGTGAAAGATATGAGTCCAGAAGAAATAGACAGAAATGTTACCTCGAGATTTAATGTGGTAAATTATGCGCTTGGTACACAAGGTAAATTAGTGAACCATCAACCATGTAATTACATTAAAATTCATTAAGGTTTCTGTATAAAATGTATTCATTTTATGAAGGTTTGACGAATTATTTTGCACTTAAAATTGCCAAAATGATTTGTCCGGAGGAATATTCAAGAAGACAAAGTTTGATACACAGTGCGATGGCGGAGAAGAACAGAATTGACAGTTTCGATGAAAAAATTCCAAAGTAAATGAAAAAATCAATGAATGCTTAGAAGTGAAACACAATAATTTACTATAGTTTTAATGGTTTTATAGGTTTGTAATTAGCTGTGGAGGATCGTCCATCCTAAATAATGGAAATTTTCCAGAAACCTTGTCAACTTGGCAAGATCAAGTCCAGGAAAGTGAAAGGAATCTTTCTGAAATGGAAAAAGAAATTGAGGAAATTGAGTCAAAATGGCATAGATATCTTTACGCTGCTTCTAGTTTTACAAAATTATTTGAGGCGATAAACGAAATGTCAAAAATTTGCAAATTTTATGAAATTTCTTTAGAATTTTTTACTTGTTTGATTCAAAAAATGTTCTCAGATGAATTTAATGAATATTTGGAGAAATCTTCGGAAGATCCGGAAATGGGATCCAATTTTCCTAGAAAGGATATTTTAGAAAAAATGTTGGAATTTTTCGAGGAAAATATTAGCTTAAAATTGTTTGAAATCGGGGCAAGGTCAATGCTAAAACATCATCGTTACCAATTCTCACTTTTACTTTGTCTCAAAACTTTGATGGTAGAAAGCTCACTAATTGAAAGGAAAAAGGAGTTAGAAGAGGAGATATCTTTACTTTTATCTGTAGACTTAACTGAAGAAGATAATTGTACTGACAAAGAAAACTGGTTAAATACCAAGCAATTAGAGAGTGTGGAACGACTCAATAAATTGAAAGGTTATCGGGGTTTGCAAGATTCTATTTTGAAATCTGAAACAAGTTTATGGAAAGAATGGGTAGCAACCTGTTCGACAGAGCAAAAAGATGGCAAGTTGCCAGTCGATAAATGGAACTCAAAATTGACAAATTTCAAAAAATTGGTAGTTGTTTCAATTCTTCGTCCTGATTGCATTCCAAACCAAATTCTTCTATTAGCTGTTGAGGTACTTGGTGAAGAATATTCCAAATGTTTGGAGTCATCCAGGTTACTAGACGTTAAAAATATTTATGACGATGGACAATTATCTCCACTTTCGATTTCACCCATAATGTTTTTGAAAGATGTTAATTCAGATGGGACGCCTGATCCTCAGCCAAGCGTTTTTGCACTTGCAAATAGTCTGAAACCAATACAAAAACTTTACACTTTGTCCATTTCAAAGAAAAATGTAAATTTGGCTAATAAGCTGATTGAGGAAGGAAAATTGAAGGGATTTTGGGTATATTTGAACTTGACAAATTGTCACGGTATTGAACAGTGGTCCTGGGAATTGTTGGAAATACTGAAAAAGGGAACGAGTCAATTTCAAAGAAAATTTAAGTTGTGGATATGCACAAAGCTGGATTGTAATTTGCCGAAAGATTTGATCAGAAATGCGGTTAAGGTATCCGTACAGTCACCGAATGCATTTCAGTTGAGTGTGGCAAGATTAGAACAGAAAATTATTTATTCAGATTTAGAGCTTCAAGAATGTTCAGAGAAATTTAGAAAGTTGGTTAATTGCTTATGCTATTTTCATTGTCAACTTGTTTGGAGAGGAAATAATCAAGAGGTTTTGGATGAAAATTATCCCATTTTTCAAGATTGCGATTTTGAGGTAAAATATAATTAAATATTTCTTTAAAAATTAGGTTTTTTAGATTTATGTTACTTTAAATTTGTCAATGGATTGTTTTTACAGGTTTCATTATCAATTTTGAAGTTATTTGCTGAAAAATACTTGTCTGAAGAAGGAGAGCAGTATCCTTGGTGGGCGCTAAAGTACATGCTGGAGTTACAGTATGGAAACCATTTCTCCAATGAATTGTCCCAAAATTTTATTCGAGATGAACTACAAAATGTGTTATCTTCGGATTCAATTTCTACAAAGGATTCATGCAAAGTGGACTGTAATATTTTAAGTGGAGCGGAGAAGTTTGAATCATCAGACGCTGAAACAAGCCTATCTATGGATCTAGCTAAACTGATTCTTATAGACGCTTTTAAATTCAAAAAGGTTCTGGCGTCATTAATTGGAATTGACTATCAAATGTAATTTTATACCCATGCATCATTGTAATACATTCAAATACGAAAACAAAAATTTTTTATGAACATTTTTATTAAGAATACAAGTAACCGTGGGAACTGATTATACGATATTGAACGTATATATCTACCGGAAAATCTTTGAGATTTACAAACTGGCAAAAAGTGGAATTCACTGTTATATTGAAAATTTGCAAATAATAATTTAGTTAATTAGTTTCAAGTTTAATTTAATCCACTTTCGTGGCAACTTATATTTGATGGTAATGAAATTCTACAACTTTCCGATGAGGATTCCGAGGAGCTTCGAGTGTCTCTATTTTTTAAATAAGTAAAATTTAATAATTTAATATAAAATACAAAAATACTTTATTTTTAAAGCATTCTCCGTTTTAGTTCATTACGATTACGTTTATTAATTATATAAATTGTGTTCACTACGTTTTAATTTTCTTAAATTTTTTGTGTCAGAATTCACAACAGCAGTAAAAGTTTTGATGATTCAAAATGTCCAAAATAAATGTAAACAGAAGAGCGCCAATGTCATCATAGATAATGGAGCTGAATTGTCTAAAATTTGATGAATAAAATTTAAGACGTTTCCAGTGATGATTCCGAGGAACTACGGGGGTCTCTTTTCTATAAAACATGTATAAATAAAATATAAATGTAATTAGTTGTTAAAATATTATCGTTAGTTAATTAATTACGGTTTAGTTTTCATACATTTTTTGTATCACAGTTCACAACAGCAACAAGAGTTTTGATGATTAAAAATGTCCAAAATAAATGTAAACAGAAGAGCGCCAATGACATCGTAGTTAATGGAACAGAATACATGGGATTTACGTTTAACTCCAACATACTTTGTGTGCCCCTGTGTAAAGGAGTTAAAACAAACAAGAGCAAAATATTAATATAACATAAAGTTACCATGGAAACATAAAACTGTATTTTATACAATTACTCAATAATGATTTTCCAAGGGAAAATGACTAGTCTGGTCACTGTCCAAATGACCGTAAACACAAGAAATATTGCCTGCGCCAAATCAGTTTTTTTCGCGTAAACGGTTAACTTCATCGCTTCCAAAAATACATCTCCGAGATCATGTAGTATCATAACAATAGATCCAATTCGTGTCATATTTTGAATCCAAGACGATCCAATTAAACCCAAAGTGGCAATGTGATGGATAAGCATTTCTCTGAAGTCTTTTCTTCTCGTTTCAAATGCCATTGTGAGCAAATAGCTTCCATATAGTCCGGCACCGTATAAATAATACCACCAAACGTCGTCCGGAACATTCTAAAGAAACATGTTGAATTAATTATAGTTTGAGGTAATAAAATATTAGCTAACTAACTATCTCCTTTTATTCTTACGTGATAAGGATAATTGGCCCAACATTGCTTCATATTCCATAACCACGATTTATCCCAAAGTGTCACTACACCTATTATGGAAGAAACCATGTAACTGGTCAATCGCCATCCCGTTTCTTTAAATTTTGTTAACTTTGAAGGTTTGTCCATGGAACGTCTTTGACGAAACCATCTTTCGATTTCTCGAACTTTTAAGCCCGTTTGGTTGGAAAGAATTCGAAGAGTGTCTTGACTGTATACACATTTTTTGTTTTGTGAATGAGCTAATTCTAGTGAAAAAACGATCGATTTGTTCAAACTATGAGATTTTTTAAGATGTCGAACGTTTTTTAAACCTAGATGGATCCCAAGTGGTTGAAAAATGAATCTGAAATAAAACAATGCACAAAGCAACTTCATTTGTAAAAACATGAACCACTTCAAAAATTTGGATATTTTTATGGTTTTTAACCTTTCAATTAACTTTCGGATAAAGACGAATATAAATGCTGCTGCAATCCAGTAACTGATGTCGTGGATTGATGGATAATTGTTGTTTCTTGAGTTCAATTTATTATCGATCATTGATTCTAAAACTTTTGATGTTAGATTGTTATGGTGTATTGTTAAAATTGCGTATTTATGACATTGTAGAGGTAATGAATCATTATTTAGAAACATCGACATGTTTAAAATTAAATGATTTACCAATTTCCAATTACCTATTTAACGAAGTTCTGAACGACCATTAACATGTATGCTCCAAAGTGTTCAGTCAGACAAACGATTAAAGAATACGTATATTTCCTCATGCATCTGTTTTTCAATAAATGCTCTGCAAATTCCTGTGATTTTAGAGTTGAGAATACTACACTGTGTGAAATTATTTTTTAAAACTTTATTCCCATACTAAAAATTGATTGAAATTGAATCCTTATGTTTTACATGTTATAGAGTGCTTTTTGTATAAAAATCTATGCTAAAATAACTAGGTATGTTAAGCCATGATGAAAATACAATGATTAAGAAATACACTTTTGTTTGAGCCCCCGAAGGAAAGATTTGACCCATGGTCTTTTGACAAATGTTGACCAGTTTTGACCGGAAGGCACGATTTGATCTAGCCCGTTGGCCCTTCTATCGAATTGTAAAAACAATAAAAAATTTCCTCCATAAGCCAACATGTGTCCTTTTCTGACCTGCTGCCCCCAGAGAGTTTGACCCCGGAGACTGAAAATTTTTAGCAAGCAAGCCCTTGATCTAATAAATATGTGTACCAAATTTGAACAATATCGTTCAGAGGGTTCAAAAGTTATGGCGTGTACAGACGAACGGACAGATAGACAAACTCAACAAAAGAATAACTACGATGAAATTCTTCAACTGCGTTATAAATGTTAAGGTATTTATACAATATGTAAGGTGTGTATTATGTATCATTATGGGTTTAGGAAAATCTTTAAACTAAATACAAGATTTAATTGGATGGTAATTACATGGATATATTCGATAATAACGTTTAGGTATTTAAACTTTATTTTATATTTTTTTATAATGATATAAAAGTACAAACATATTACTGGAAAGAAAAATTCAGTTACACCCGATTAAAAACTGTGTTGTTAGCTTCAAAAATTGAATGGAATCCAAATTCAAGTACTTTATTTGGAAGATACATTTCAGCTCATATTAAACTTAAAAGTAAGGACTGAAGAATTACAAAATGCTTCACAATCCAACAGTACCCAATATACCTAAAATAGCTACTCGATTTCGTAATGTCACCTAACTCCTGAATCTGAATTTTATTTATTGTTTCGTGGGAAAATTTCAAAACTTTCAGGTTATTTGTTCGTATAAGAAATATTGAGTGAGCGTTGTGTCGAAACATATTATTTAATTCTTACATGTTTGAGTTTCCCGATGACTATCCCAACAACCGGTTTTTAATATCCTGTCCTGTCTCATCTGCCCAAGTTCTATAAACCTAGTTTTGAAATCCTTACATCATATCACATCCAGTTTTTCTGACATTGAATTGACCATCATCACCTGACAATTTTTACATTACTAACTATCGAACACGTTGGAAACGTACAGTTTGATAGTTTATGTGATGGAGATGACGTCTGCGTGTAAACACGAAAGCTAAAAAACTACAAAGTCGATTGACATCAAATTTGGTACGCAAACACCTGAGACTAATATTGCTTATTATGGAAATGATTTGCAGCCCCCTTGGTCAAAGAAAGTCATGTGTATTTTAAAGGGGAATTTTTTACTGCATAAATATATGGGGAAAACTAAACAATGAATACACCACTGGTCAAATCATAATTCCAGGGGCACTGGAGATCTGACAAGGTCGTGTGCATTTTAAATGGGGAAAAAATTTCTTCGATTCTGAGAAGGAAGCAATAGCCAATCATTATGAAAGGTTTAATGTCATGTCATATACACAGTACGTAACGTTTTGTCGCTCTTGCAACATAAATTCCTTGATTCGTTTGTTATTTTTGAATGGGTTTGGGTGATTAAAATATAGCCAGGATAACAGCACCTAACTATACGCTTCA
>JAQFYG010001188.1:0-20557 GCA_034694325.1 Entomobrya corticalis
AATATAGCCGTTCACCATAAAAAATTCACCCATATGTCCTTTCACCATATCTGACTTCACCCATGTGTCCGTAGACCGCACTATCATGTAAAAAACTCAAGATCACTTGAGTAAACGGATTTAATTTCTATCCTTTGATGATCATCATCATGCACATGCAACCAAAATGTTATTTTCTCTTGTTCGAGATAATGATAAAAAACAAAATGCACATCAGCTCAAATAACAACGTGAGAATATTTACGTACGAATGCAACAGGTACAGCATTTAAAAAAATTAAGCTCTAAAGCTGTTTAAAGTTTTAACAGCCAAATAATGCAACATCACAAGAGACAAGAGATGAGAGTAGGACAAGAAGAACATTCAGTAGTTGAGTTGAGTAGTCAGTAACAAAGATCAAGGTAGATCTTAAACTAGTTTTATGACAAGCTCAGGATAGTAGCAGAGCTGTGGTAGTATTTAGATTTTTATTATTTGGTTATTTTTTCAATGTATGTTTTCACTTCTTATTACAACGTTCATGTCATGTCACAAGAACAAATAAAAAGACTGTTTGATTGATACAAAGACATCCGGATGTGTGCAGGACGCAGGATATTGACTTGTAGCACAAAATCGAACATCAACATCAGTGTTGTGTTTCAAAAACTAGGCAAATTTTTTTGTCATCCTCCATTTAAATCTTTATAGTTTATTCAAATTTTTATTGGCTTTGCTTATGTTTTGTTATTGTTATCCATCTCCTCACCAATCAAATCAACTACTTAAATATTGTCACAAAAAAAGGATTGCCATAAAATGAATTCACTTGCCCAGCACGATACTGGATTTTTTCGTTGTTGTCATCTCATATATCTAGATCATCTTGCAATAATCCTTTTAAATTGAACTTTTTATGAATTGATAAATAAACTCTTAAGCTGTACGGCTTATAGACAAGTTCTATTCATACAATCCCAAATCAAACAACGATAAATATTGTTTTCTTCAAACGTCAGGAGTCAAATTGTTTTTTATTTAACAGGAGCTGTAGGTGTGTAATTATTTCAAGTCAATCAAAACTGCCCAATTCTTGCTCATGTTTCCTACACACAATGCAAAATAACTGGGAAAACATATAATACTATTATGTGGTTATCCATTTACTGTAACTCGATATTTTTGTGGTTTTTTTTGCTAAACTATAAAAAGCAATTCTGATGCATGTACATAAAAGATTTTTCAAATTTGCTTTGTGGCTCAGTCATGTTTGTTGATGCTTCATTGTTTTCTTCTTGATATTTTTTGCAATCTTTTTCGTAGTGGGTGAGTCAAGTGTCAGGAACTCGCTGTTATCATTTTTATCAATAGGTTATGACTATGGTTGCATGATGCGCTTATGGTTTTATCGTAATAATGTTTTATTGAAATAAGTGGTGCATAATGATTCAAATTCGAACCATTGTGTAAACACAGACATATATCATCATCAAATCACCGTAAAAAGTAAATTATGTGAAATGTGTTGTTGTTTTTTCCTTTCGTCATTTTCGTGATGTGACGATGACCATTAATATCATGAGACAAAATATATGCGTCTATACCTAATAGTAATATGCCTTCAACTTTGTATCAATTTGATAAAAAAGCTCTTTTATTATCTGCAAATATGCAAATTTGTGTTTGTAGTAGTGTGTACGTAGTGCACAAAATTTATATCCGCTCTACTCATCAATCTTTTGCAAAGGTATAAAACAACAATATATAGCTGAATAATATTTCTCAACTAGCCCTTCCATTAAGTCTTTTAGACAGATTGCATATGTACATGTCTACGTGCAAAACTGCCGGTTAACGTGATTTGCGGCAGGTTAAACCACTTGAATTTTGTTGAAAGAATTTTTCTTGCAAGTTTTTTGAGAGGACTGCATTATTCATGCATGCAACAATTGATTTTTTCACGACTTTTTGGCAGCATAATATATGTGTGTCGTAGTCAATACAGTAGTTAAACATAGTTGTAATAATAATTGTTCTGGATTTATTGGTTAAACTAAACCAATCGGACTTGCGTACCTCTCACTTGCTCAAATACATTGTATATTCTAACAACAGAGAAAATAAAAGAAAGGACATATCACATCAATAACAGTAATAAAAGCTGGTAATTTTCATTGTTTTATAAAGATTTTTTTGTAGCCTTTGATTGCGAATTCTAGTACAAATCTCGCATAACATACATTGTTGACTATTTATTTATTGACAATTGCAAAAAATGCCGTTTCTGCTGCTCTGATTATTGGTTGTGATAACATTCGAATAAAATTCCAAACAGAAGATATTACAACGTTATTGTTATTAGTACATTTATTAGGACAATTATGCAGTTGTAGATTGATTTTCCCTAGAGCGAATTAAACACGTATGCAAAAAACTTTTGCAGAGATCGAAACAGGCGCTTATACTTTTTGGCAAGAGATCATGTAAAGCAGTCAGTTGTCGGTAATTTTGTTCTAAACTAAAGTGAGATAAAAATGCGCTGCTACCCTCATAATAATCTGGCCTCTCTTCTCATCACCAATTTCATGAGAAAATCAAATACTAACCGAGACTGAGCTGACATTCTGACGCCAGCAATAACACAAAATCAAAATGTGACTCGTCGTCAGTCAGTATGCAAATAAAGTGGAATCTTGTTTAGATTATGTTTACTGCACATATATAATAATATATTATTGAGTACACATTGCACAGCAGGTTTATCAATATAAGAGCTATATATACTATACTATTTGGGCGGGCCTGTTATATAGGAACGTTGGATTAATATTATTCCAGCCTACACTGCCGTGATAAAAAGAATTCATTTTACTTTCTAGCTTGTTTAAAGTTTTCCTTCTTAGATTTAAATTCTAAACATCTTTGGCTCCAGAAACCTTTTTATTGAACATTCATACAAACAACGGGAGCGATTTTATTGGATTTGTTTGTATTTTCCGTAAGATTCTTTGCATGATTTTCTTCGATTTTTTGAAAATCTAATAGCAAATTTTACAAGGTAAAGTTTTCGTTGTAAAAATAAATCCAGGCCCCAATCAATAATAAACTGTAATTATATCCCAATAAAAGTTTTGCCATAAATTCGAGGTTGAAAAGGGTCTTTTGCTAGATGAAAATTCAGTTTGGTCAAATCTTTTGCTGACGTATGAGTACTTTTGCTTTACTAACGAACTCGCCTTAAACTGGAATCGATATTAGGGAAGTTCAATTTATTAAATAAAATTTGGGATTTGCCATATTATTACCCAAAATAATCTATTGATTAATAGCACTCGTCGTCAGTCAATGAACCATTATTTTTTTAACATATAGCTTATATTATAACTAACCACAAGTAAACAATGTCTAAAGAATTAGCAAAGATCCGGATTTAGCAAAACATGCAAATTCTACAAAATAAGAGTTCGTGTTCACATGTGAATTCGTTTATTCTCCGTCTCCAAAATCAATTACAATTTAATCCAACTTTCTTCAAATCAATAATGAAATTTCATTTCTGCTGTCTCATTTCATGATTACCAAATAAATGCGCAGTTTCTGCTTCACATATGCATGCAATCAAGCAATTACTGGACTTAAACCCCATAAAACGGTAGCGATTCAAAATTTACTACGTTCCCAAATTGTATAATAATAGTCTATAATATGTCATCATTTAAATTGAATCAATATTTTCTACCAAAACGTTTCAAAATCAACAAACCTAAACCTAAGAAGACTAGAGATTTAGACTCGCAAAACCGTTAGGCACTAGGCACGAGGAATAATAAAATATTACTTCTACAATAACTATATCCTTTCTCTTCAGACATCGGTAAAAAATACGTTAGCTAAAATATGAGGATATAAGCTTTTAGTTTATATTATCTACCCAACCGTTATGAAAACTCTGACGGCCCAATAATTGTAAACAGATTTTAACCAGCAGGTTGTAAATTATAATTTTTGTTTGTTAAAGTTCGTAATTTTTATTGCTTCTTTTTGAACCTTGTAGGCATACCGGAATCATTCCAAAATACTTTTTTATAGCTCTGCATGGCGTCTTCCATTTTACAAATATTAGGATCACATAACACTTAATTCTTTTTTTGTCCCGAGTTGGTTTTTTTCTGGCTGTTGTAAACCAAGGTGAAAAGTTCTATTAGGAGAAATGATTTATGAAAAATGATAATGGAGTTCTTCTTGTTTAAACGGGCACACTGCAGACACACAATTCAAATTCTATGTAAGCGCAAGCTATTCTTTTTCTTTTGTACTTTTTCTAGTATACAAACAATCCAAAGTTAAAAACCGCTTCATGGGATTTATAAAAATGCAATGTACTCAATAATGCAGTGTGTATTTTTATAAAATCCCGAGAACCAGTATGAGATCGGAATTTGACTTTATTTACAAGTTATATTATTATGTAGGAAATAATAATGCACGTAACCGAATAAATTTTCATTTATATAAGCAAATATCAAATAACATGCCTTTCATTAAGTCAGCAATAAATCTGCACAAACAGACGGACGCGGACACATATTCATTTTAAACTTTTAGGAAAAATGTTTTGATGGAAAAGCAATTACGTACATTATCTCTTCATACATATGAATTAGAAAAAAGAAATTACAATTTAAAATAATAATTGCATTAAAAGTAGGCATTATGCATGTCAGCAATGTCATATATATTCTTTATCTATTTTTTATATAAATACGAGAATGTTACTTACACAAAAACCATGAAAAAAGCTGGCATAACAAAAACTAGCCTCATCTCATATTATGCATAGCTTTTTGCCTTATTTTTTGTGGCGCTCTTTTATTGTTTACGTGAGAACTCAATGAATGATAAGTAAGTAAAGGTTAAAGAGAAAGAAAGGTAGAATTTCAATTCATTTGTTGTATTTAATGGGACGTGGATCTGTTGAGAAATATTTTTAATACATCTTTTTGTTGATGGAACATTATAAAAACGAAAGATTATAGCCCAGGTAGGAGGCTTATACTCGAGAAAATTAAAGCAGTGATGTTGTCTACACTCTGGAATGATAGGGAAAGAAAGATGAAAGAAACCTGATTTAATTGGACTGTGCAGAGTCGTTTGTCGTTTCTTGTGCTCGTTTCGTTTCATTTGTTATGTTCTTTGGTTCGTTCCAATTTTCTATAGTCAAAAAGTTGACAGGGAGAAATCCTCACACCACCACCGCATTCATTATGCCTAAGTTTTTAAAAATTATAAGAAAACTTGAGGATTTTTCATGTTTTCATTAAAGGTTATGGAGATAATAGTTAATGCGTACTAACTAACGATTTTAAACTTTTTTACGATGAAAATGCATCATCCAGATTCATCCACTTTGAAAAGTGCTGAGGCAAAAGTGATTATTTGTTGCGGCAATATTTCATTTTTTGAAAGCCTTTTCATGTAAACTTGCGCACCTAATTCTTGAAGGCAACCACATGATTTTTATTTGAAATCCCTCCTCTTGCACCTCTCCGCATTTCACCTGTCCTGTTTGTTCTTCTATTGCGTAAAAAACGTTACAAAGCATTCAAAAAGACGTACATGTAGATTAACAATAAGAGGAGCAGTAAAAATTACAAATCTCTTTTAAACCGTATCAGCATCAACAGCAGCAACAAACAATAAGAAAAAAATGTTAACAGATTGTGTTCGTTCAGAAGGAAGCCTTGAAGTACTCCCTCACAGTCACTTTTTTAAATTGTCAGTCTTGTCGTTTTTTTCCTCCCCTTCATTATTTGTTGTTATATGTTATGTCCAACCATAAACCAAAGTATGTGTTGGCATACGTTCAACCTTGTTATATTCACTACCTTTAATACTCTTTTTCACTTACTTTTGACTTTTGTGTGTGATGCGATGTGTGATCATGATGACTGGAATGATTATCGTTTTCTTTTTACCCAAAAAACCATTCGGATTTAAGCAAAGTTGAGCACTGAAGAAAATGAGGAAATACATAAATGTTTTTTCAAAATTACTCACTGCGAGCGTGTCCAAAGTAAAGTCCTTTTTTAACTGTTCAAAATAAAAAAAGGATATATGTACGTTTTCTTCTAAATAATGGAGAATTTTGTTATTTCTTTTTATCCTCTGAGCAAACGTCATGTTGAGATACAAGGGATTTGCTACGGTAGCTAGAAGGAAGGAGCAAACAGCAAGAAAGCTATATCACCCTTAAAATAACAAAGTTTAGTATTGATACAACTACTAACTACCATTGCTGGACATTTTTGGAAATGGAAATCAAGATAAAGAAGAAGAAAAAGAAGAACGAGCGAAAGAAAAGAAAATATAATACAAACCTGGTTGATTATTATTTGGTACATGTTTGAACAAAACCAAATACATTTTTCCTTTAGAGTTTTAATGTAGGAATGTGTACAAAAAGGTGGAGAAGTTATATTTTTTCTTGAAAGAAATAAAACGCAAGAGCAATATAACTAAAGCATGCACAAAACACAACGAAACAGCAGCATATATAAAACTTGTGTTCCTTGTTAATATACACATGCCTCGCCTACCGTGTTGGATAATTTGGGCTGTTGTAGCATTAAGTACACAATAGAAAAGAGGAACCTTATTGATAAATATTTCGGGCTTATACCGCTTTTTACTTGTGGCAGTGTTGGTGAAGAAGAATGGTGATGATGTGATAGGTATTTCACGGGATTAGAATTTTATTGTTGTGGTAAAATTTTATATATATTTTATAAGGAAAGGCACGTATACCGGTAAGAATGTTGAACAATCAAAATTTAAAAACATATATCATACCTCTCATACCTATATCGGCGCCTTCCACACTTCATTACTAATTTCTTTCTCCACAGCTCCCTTCAGCGATGTTGGGTGATTTAGTTTATCCTTAAAATGCCCATTTAGATATAGGCATTCAGTATTCATCGGCAACTTTAGTTTGCATGTAATTTCACAAGAGAAATGGGAGAATAGAAATTCCAACTTTTGTGTGGAATCAGTTTTATATTGGGAGAGGGGCGACGATTGGGTAATAACAAAGAAGTATAGTAGTTTCGAGACGAGTGATGATAATGATCATTATCATTCATCATTAAATAACAAACACAGCGAGAACAATATTTTGCCAGACATTAGCCAAATTATTGCATGAAAGTAAACTAAAAGAAAAGTTTTTTTGGCTAGACAGTGAATGAGAAGCAAAAACAAATAAAAAATTGACCAAGCGCTACAAAATAAAATGCCATATTATGTAGTTTATAATAATGATGATGATAAAAATGGATCTTTTAGAATGGAAAGCATGAAAAAGAAAATTCCATGAATGCATGCAACCCAAGAATTTTCTGCATTATGATGGCAAGCAAAAATAGTATTCATACATTTTTTCTAACAATACAAAATACACAAAAGTTCATTCATTCTCTGAAGTCTGAAGAGGAAGTCGTAATCGTGGTCATATACCTTCTCTCATACGTTATAATTCTTGAGAATGGGACCAAAACAACTGTAAGGAAATGGTCATGAACGGTTCAGTGGAATGTTTTTTGCTTTACTTAACATACATATTATCATGACGGTAAAGGAAGATGATTATTGTTATTGTTGTATCATACATCTTCTTATGTACCGTGTTCACAAAGTCCAGAAAGTCCAAATAATTTCACTTGAAGTTCATACACTTCTTCGACAAAACACACATAATGATCATAATAGCGTTTCACCTGGCCATGATCATCATCATGATTGGAGGTTTTATGTTGAAAACTGCTCAAAGAAAGTTGCGACCTGACTAACCAAAATGACATGTTATTATTATGTAGTTCATACATTATTTCTGCAGACTTATAAAAGCAATATAGAATTCCTCCTCCACCACCATTACCTCTCCTCTAGAAAAACAGACACAAAGAACATGTAGAAAATAATGTTTATCCGTGTGCTTTTGACATGCTCATGCCATGCTTCAAAACTATTATTCAACACCACGACAAGCTGCAGAGAGAGACAAGTGAGTCCAATAAGGTCCTTGCATGCAAGCAAAAATCATATATACATATATGCCTACATACTTGGTATATAGAATACAATGCACATGTGTATATTACCTTTAAAAGTATGAAACATATTACTCGCTACATGCACACAGACATAGATAAACTTCACTAGTCATCGGCTTTTCTCTCACATCGACATCACCACTGTGAAGGCTCACATAAAAGTCAGTGAACAGAACCGAGAAGTGAAGAGCAATAATATATAGAAGATATATAAATATGCTGGCAAAATGCTTATATACTTTTCAATTCAGTTTATATATCTAAAATGTTCACAAGGTAGAGCTAGAAGAGAGCCTGAAAAGCTTTTAAAAGTTTTTACATGAACCATCAACCAAGGTACTTTTGCCTTGTTCAGTTCAGAGCAGAGAGCAGTGTTTCTCTTGATGTTTTTGTATCTTCTCTGTATACTTGCATAACTCGGTATATAGCTATGCATGGCATAATAGTGTGTTGTGGAGTGAGAGAGAAGCTTTTCAAGACAATTATATGTCAGGTTATGAGGCTAGATGTGTTCCAGTTGCCACTTTGGCTTTGTGCTGCGAACAACAGCTCTATATTATCCTCCTTCAAGCTATATAATATGATGTAATGCATTTTTTTAAAGTTTCAAATCCTCTGTTTTTCTGAGAGCAGAAGAGAACGATTGTGTATGTTTTTGCTTTATTGTAGCAAAGCAAGTTTTGTTCCCTCTCGTGTGTGCATATATATATGCTGTATTATGTAAAATACATAAATAAAAATCCAGTGAAAAGATATTATTGTTGCTGGTTTTTATGATGATGGTGTCGTGTTGATGTGTGCACGTTCTTTATATATAAACGGATTATATGGACTTACTGATACAACTTGCTATAATTTTAATGAACCTTGCAATAACAACAGCAGCAATAGAAGATGAAGCAGCATCAGCAACAAAAACGCGCTGCAATTGCCTAAAAAAATTTCAGCAGAGACTGTTCAGTGTTGTGTGTGCTTCGATGATGAACAGTAGTACATAAGGAGCGGTTGGTGATGCTGTTGTTGGTTCAAGCAAACTGCTAAAGAATATAAACTTTTGGAAATGCATTGTTGCCTGTGACGTGACGTTTACTTTGCATTTCCCTTGTTTCATTGTTATTCATTCTCTTTCTTAAAGACTGCAGCATCCCAAAGCATATATTAGAGTGAAACAGCGTGAGTGAAAAATTGTAAAACAGTTCAAACGCTTAAAGATAAAAAAGAAGAGAAAAGTTGTTGAATTATTTGCCGAAGGCTCCCTCAAAAATATCTACTCATGGACTTCAAATGTGTAAACAATAACGTGAGTTTATAAAAATTGTTTGTATTCTATTGAACTGGTAATATGTCATGTCATATCCGGTCATAGTGAAAAATATTTATCCCCCAATACTTATCAGAAAAAATATAAAAATTCTTGGAAAAACTGACAAGATAACAATACTTCATTTTTTGATGATTACATTTAATATATGATCTCATCAATGTTAAAGACTCCAATCTGTCGACTTTCGACAATCGGGTGACTTGTGATGTGAGTAGGAAGAAAACTTTTTCAAAAAGTCTATTTTACATTGTTGTACTCATATTTACACTTACATGCAGCTTATTGCTCATCATTTCATCATTATTGTAAAAGGGCAACGGCTAGTATATCATCATAATATTTTTTACCCAGTGATTCACAAACCTTTCGTGACTTTTTGTGCTACAGGTGTTGTTTGTGATTATGGTATGAAGATGATGATCATGATGACTCTGGTGAGGAAACCGCAGAGAAATGTAGCAGCATGATGATGGCACAACAACGACTCGACAAACTCAATAAATGATCTCGCTACATATCATGTCGTGGTGCGTACACATATAAACTTATTTTTTCATATGAACTACTTTTATTATTGCTATTGCCCATTATCATCATGAAAGCTTTTTTATACTTAAACCTTAAACTTAATCTTTGTGCATACCAGCAAACCAATATTTATTGAACACTTTTTAAAAAGA
The DNA here is from genome assembly GCA_034694325.1 of Entomobrya corticalis. Taxonomy (NCBI): domain Eukaryota; kingdom Metazoa; phylum Arthropoda; class Collembola; order Entomobryomorpha; family Entomobryidae; genus Entomobrya; species Entomobrya corticalis. Next base: position 10,096 of record JAQFYG010001188.1, read on the forward strand.
TGATGTGATGTACACAAAAAAGATCTTCTTCTTCAAAGAAAACGTTTTATTCTCTTGCAAGATATTACTATAAAAACAAAACGTGGAAGCAATCAATCTTATTTGATATTTTTGATGGTGTTGAGTAAAATTACCTGTTTGGAAAGTCGGTTGAATCAGGCCTGTAACACTGTGTGAAGAAGGGTTTATGATTACTGATATTACCATGTGAAAAATGAGGGATCATCCCTTATTCTGCTCAAGGGATGTGATAACGAGCTTCTTCGTCATATTTTAAGGCGCTTCTGTATTAAAAAAAGGATCAAAATGATTGAGACGGGTTGAGAAAGAGCGATATTGACCGACTAGCAGTAGTACAGAACACTTGCACTTGTTGCATCTCATCTCATTCTCGTTTGGTGCATCATTGTTTTCGGGTAATTTTGAAGATGAGATTTACAATGAATTTTACTGTTATCTTCCCCATATTCTATAGAATCTTATTATCTTGATGATAACACATTAAACTTAGAAGTTAAAATTATCTACGCTTTTTAAACAAAGTGTTGCATCAAACGAAAACTACCTGCTCGCCCTTTGCCTACCCTTTTTTCCACAAAATGACATGATTTTTCAAAATCTAGGTTGCATTGCATCCAAATAAGAACAAAGACAAAACTCATTAAAATATGCTTCATTGAACACAGAAATGATTATTGTTATTATCGGAGATAAGGATGCATTTCCGTCATAAAGAAGATGAGATTTTTCGGAGGGGATCGGATGTGTGAACAAAATCACAGGCCATTTAGTTTTTACTGCCGCTGTAATATAAATGGGCTCGTTAGTTATATCCTTTAACATACGATACACAACTGCTCTCAGACCGCTTTGTCATCATTTCACTGCACCATAAGGTGATTAGTGGAGTAATGCAGTTAGTAGATTTACAAGAACCATGTGATATGATATGACGATGAATTACTCACAAAATAGATTTGGATAAGCATTAAAAAATACTGATATTTGTTGTAGATTGCATCCATGATGCATCTTCTGACTTTATAACTGTATTTGAAGGGGATATGGTGATGTGATAACTTACTCCATAACAATTATCATAAAGTTACAGAGAATAAAGATTTCTTGGCAGTTACGGATAGAGAAAATGCATTTTGGTACATGGATGGGGCAGATAAGAATAAAGCACAGTTAGTCACTTAACAGAGGAAGAAATTTTTATTGTTGTATGCATCCTGCCCTGCCTTGTCCTGTGATGGTATATCCATCAGAGTTTCTTTTGGCTGTATTTTCAGAAAAGAAGAATGCAAATCGTTGTTCGTTGTTCTCATTTTCCAATGAAAAATTACTACGACTTGATGGAATAACGACGAAGAAATATCTTTGTAATTGAATAATTCTGGAATTTATCCCATCTGCGCATTTGAAGGAAAAATCACAGCTTGATTGTCTTTGCAATTATCTCCTGAAGAAAGTCGCCCACTGGCTCCTAAACTAATTAAAAGTCTTTTTCAATTTAACACTAAATAAATAAAAAGAAATAAATGTTTTTTAATTGATGCTATACCTTTTCTCACTTTGTAATCAACTGTTATTACCGTTTATAAAACTCATATAATCCCAGAAATAAAATGTTTTAAACTATATGGCTTGATTGAATAATATGGCATTATAGTTTATAATTACAAAAAAAAGAGGCAAATATTGAGAATAAAAAGCTCTGTTGGAGTTGGAATTCCTGTATCGTATCCATTATCCACATTCCACACAACTCACGATGATGGCCAAGTGATGTTGATGATACATAATAAAATGAAATGTGAAAAACGCATTGCTTCGATTTTTTTTCGGATTTAAGCCATTGTCAAGTGACTGGTTATTATGACTGCTGTTGTTATTTGTATTTTTAATGTGAATCAAATGTACACGTTTTTCTATACTATGCTTTCCTTCTAATACTACCATACAATTTATTTAGTTCTATAACATTTTTTTCCTTTGCACGACAATGCAATGCACAATAAACGGGAATTTAATGCTGTATCACGATAATGTGACACGTAAGGTGCTTTTTTCCCTTTTGTAACAAATGTGGTGAGAAATGAAATGAAATCCTTGAAATGAGCTCCCTCATCTTCAACTAAAGCAATGAGCTGAAAACATGCCATCGGACGGATTAGTGTACTTATGAATGTATAATGCATACCAACAGTAGGAACTAAACTGATGTCTTGAAAATCTTATAATAATAATAGCTTAGGCATGCATTTTATATAAGATAAATATAAAATTACATTTCTACTTCGATATGTATAATAATTTGTGAGCAAACAAACCTTATCCTGTTTACAAACCTGAGGAGCTACCAATAAATCGTTATAAATACATGGAATAATTTCATTCCAATGTAACAACAGCAGTTTGACAATCAGGATTTATAAGCTGATGCTTACTTTACTTTTACTGGTAGTGTGTCAGAAGAAGAGAAAAAAAATACACATAATCTTCAACACTCATCTCGTCGAAAGATTTTTTTTCTTTTCTTTATTTAATGGAATGTTGCTTCTGGAAGAATGTGGAGCACACACAATAATGTACTTTTTACTATTATTATTAGAATGCAGTAAGTGCAGTCTTTTCTTCTGAATAAGAAAACTCAAAATCAAAAGCTGTTAAGCACTTCTTGGCATTCATCACATCTTCGTGAAGATGAACATGTATCTTAGCATGGCTAATAAGCTCCATTTTTAGCCTCTTATCGTGCACCAATAGAAGAAAATAGAGAATTGTACAATTGTACCAGCAAAATCAAAGAAAATAAAGAAAGAGAAGAATTTATTATTATTTCTCTTTCTCTTGTTATTTTATTATGCATGCATTTATGCATATCTATCAACTGGATATAGGATTCACGGAAACACTTCACCAAACAATTGATGAACAAAAGAAAGACAAATGCATTTCAGAAATTTGAGATCTTGAAAATAAGTAAAGTTCATGGTGCTGAGGGAATTACGAAATGTATTCAAAAATATCTGCGGAACTTGAAAATTTTATTGTAAATCTAAAGTATCTCGTTAAAAAGTATCTTTGCTTTTGTATTTTTTTTGTTCTGTGGAGGAGAAGAAAATTTTCTGAAAATGTACTCTTATCTTTATAGTCACATGTTACAAGAGAGAAAAAAGTAATTACTTTTGAAATTGTAGAAACGCCTACACTCCTGTATATTCAAATGCTGACACAGAAGCTTTTGATTAACAACAATTTTCTTCTTGGCTTCAACAAGTTTCATTAGAATAAAATAAATTTTATTAACAGCAACTTATCATCAAATCTTAATTAACCAGGATTTTCCAAAAAATTCACAAAACATGAAGATATGCCTACTTGTTTTAATATCTTAAATATAAAAGAAGAAAAACATGCACGCAATGGGAATATTCTGAGTTCATGCCCATTGTCCGTGAACAATAGTCACATCACAGAGCAGCCCAACATCTCACCTCAAAGTTAAATCAAATCATAAGTGCTCAACCAATTATCCTTTTACTCTCAGTAAGTGAAGGTGTTAAATTTTAAGATTTCAAACCTGGGAAAAGAATTTTTTTTTTGATAATACATCAAAAGAAATTATATTACCCATCTGCAATTATTATTGTTGCATCTGTACCTTATGAATCTTGCTCATATCTATATTTTATTTAACGTTGTAAACTCTAAAACATGAAATATGTGAAGCACTTCAAGCATGGAAATTACTTTCATTCAAGATCATTCGCATTGAAAAGAACTCTCTTCTTTGTGGTTGCATATGCTCAAGAAAGTAAAAAGAACGACATAATAAACTCGTTGGATATTTTCCAGTGGAGCTTATAAGCAATAAGTAGCATTCCTTCGATTCAAATTTTTAAGAAGCCTCTTGAATTAAGATTTTCTGAGATTGAAGTGACATGTAAATGCATAAAACAGAACTTAATATGGACAATTCAATATTATGGAGCAAGTGAGCAAGAATTACATAGAGAAGAAGATGAACGTGTTCAGAATTTAACTCTTTTTAGGGCATTACATAATATGATTTTATTTCAAGTTAAGCATAAGGGTCGAATACTACACGGAATTGCATGCATTAGCACTTGAAGCATCCACGACTACTTGTCCAATTGCAAATGCAACAATGCAAAACTTGTGAAATGGAGAAACGGGGTAATAGAAACTAGAAGCTCATGCCACTTTGACTACCAATCATGGAAAGAAGAAACATGATGAATGTTTACTGTGCAGCATGTTGCATCAAGTTGCAACAACGAGAACGATGATAATGCCGCGCAACTCTGGATGAACGCCTAGTTGTTTTGATCTGATCTAAAATGATTTTTTTAAAGGTTGTCGCCTTCTGGTTCCACCTTCAGGTCATTAATTTTAACGGATATAGAAGTAGGTGGCTGAGTGTGGCTCTTATTATTTAATTTCGGATTCCTCCCGTGACTGGAATCCTTGATTTCCATTCATCATCAACATCATAAATAACAGCTCTGCCATCATCATAATCATTACCATAACTGACTCATTCACCAAAAAGAAGATGAGATAGGAGACAGTCGTCATATAGTAAAAAGTAAAGTAGAATCAACATCAACAACATCAGACCTGCAAAGTTTGGTGTGTGAAAGCAGAGATAGTCGTGCATGCAGGGACGAACAAGTTGAAAGATATTCTTTACGCTTCTTTACGAATAAAAAAAAGTCTACATAGTCAATAGTTATACCAGTGCGATTACGATAAGAAATTGGACGGATGACTGGACTCTCTGTCTATTTGCCTGGTTGGATTGCCGATTGCCGTCATGAGAATTTGACTTGATAAAATTCCCTGAGGAGATTCTAGTTTCTCCTCTCATCTCATCATCATGCATATCTTCGTCAATAAATATGGATATAAGTAGTTAGTGTAAGAAACTGCTTAGAAAAAGTGTAGCACAACTAATTACTGTTTTCCAAGCTGTTACATTTTTTTAAACAGCGACGACTGAGATGATGATGATCACGATGATGAGTGCGTGCATGTTTCATCAACCCAAAAATAAGAAATAAAATATACAGATAGAAAAGATTCGTTTAACCTTCCACACAGAAAAGAAAAAAGTATATACATTTGTCAGTGGAAAAGATGAACAAGACTAGTTGGAATTTATTTGGGACTGGGAGCGTTCATAACTGGCATTTGAGAATGGTGAAAATGTATTTTCTTGACGCTTTTAAAAAGAGAAAAGGAGAAGTAGCCACATTACAAGAAAAAGTAATCTTTTCTCAAGAGGCAACAGTATATATAGTAGTTTAGCTGATAACAAAGCAATAGAGCAATGGGATGGTGTGGTGGTGAGAAGCAATTTTTTATTATCGTAACTAAATGCGTGTCATTTTTTTAAAATGCTAAATACAGTTGCATAAATATATGTTAATGTTTAATGGTAATTTATAGAGAAGTGGGAGTGATTAGTTTGAAAACGTACTTATTTTTACAGTGGCAAGTAGTGGCACTTGTTCTTTTCTTCTCTTTCTTCTAATCTTGTAGTATCATAATAATAATCTTCACAAGTAAAAAAACGCGACGAAACAATTTAAAGCATCATTTCTACTGATTAAGTTTAATGAAGTACACAACACAACATTTGCTGTGCGAGAGAAGGTGAGAGGAACAACAATTTTTGGTTGATCCCTCAAGAAACATACTAACTTATATACTTTTTCATCATATTTTTATTCAAATTACTACTCATCATCAAGACTATTACATTCAACACATACACAAAGCAGCAAACTGCATATTTTAAACTGAGGAAAGTATAAAGACAGAAAAATAAGAGATACATGAGGTGGGAGGAACTGTTAAGGTTGAAAATTGTTCCTTCTCAAAGTTGTTTTTTGACAGTTTAAACATTGACCAAAGATGATGATGATAGGAGGATGAGGTATGTTCGTGTGTTTGCGTATATTGAGCATTTTTTTAAAGTATTTCGGTAGTTTTGTGAACAGGATAATGTGAAGTTGTATCATGCAAAGCTCCTTTTTTACCGAAACATTAGAGGGAAAAATCATCATATTATATGCAAGTGTGAATACGCCAAATAAATGAATAAATATACATACGCTTTGTTTTAAAAGTTGAAAAAAATAACAAAATGTTCTTTGTTCTCATCTTTTATGCAAATCTAAAACAGAATACTATTTAAGTTTATATGCTATTGCGGCTCCTGGATTTTCACCAGTTTTCCTTTTTATCTTGTGTGTACATATTTTTTCCTAAACTGGATCGGAATAAGTATGCATAATTGTTGTTGTATCTGCTGCTTCTTCTGCTCTTGGTGCATGCGGCCAGTTCATTAATGACAATATCAGTTAAAGTAATACGAAGTAATGAAGATAACACCTTCTTGGTGCCGGTCTGTACCTCTGCTAAACCTATGTTACCTCATCATCATCATCAGCTATCACCATACTTGCACTAATGCTTCATTTGTTGACGAGCTTCTCTCACGATACAATGATGATGCATGAATGCCTGAATAATATATCCTCAGAATTTTGAAACCAGGTTTGAATTTTGGATATACTCACACAGATGCATACCTTTCCACATAATATATTTACAAGGAATCCCTTAAAGGTGTTTATAATGCTACATTTTTATGTCCCTCCTATTTTACCCTGTCTAGTTAGTGGTGGTGGTGTCGTTGTCTGTTACGTGCCAGTTAACCCTGCAATTACAAAGACTCCAGCTTTTACCTGAGTTGGGTTACAAAGCAGCAATATAATAACAGCAAACAATATTAAAAACAATATTGGTAAAAATTATGTTTTTTTCTTACCTTTTTCCTTGATCGCAAGCCCCTGCAGAAGTATAAAAAAATATACACAAACGAAAGGTAAAGAAAGGAAAAAATAGTGTACTGGTATTTATTTGAACGAATCCAAGAAGTTTAAATAATGGATATTATATAGCAATAGTAAAGAGAACGAAACGATATTCTACAAAAATGCAATACCTTATTATTATGTTTGCTGGTATTCTGCTCGTTGACGAGCCCCTCCGACACAGTATTTGTTTTTGAACGCTTATTGATGAAATTACACTAATTTTCCAACTTTTCAACAAGTTTTGGAGCGAAATGTGAAGAAGACTGAACGTAAACTTTCATCGTTATAATAGCAAAATACCATTTTGAACACACTTGTCTGCAGTCAAAATTGATCGTGTACCGCATGAAATAGAGTTTTCTTCTAAACATATATTTTTTGAAGATTGCAAGAAATTTTTGCTTGACTAATGACTACTTGATAATGTATGAAATCGTTTTCTGCAATGTAGTTCAAATGAAACAGGTACTCTCTAACGAACTGAAAACACAAACTTTCGTACATTATCCATTCTACATAAAGGACAAAAACGTACCTTATTTTTCGTAATTTCTTGGTGTCCTACAAATATACGGTGGCGTGGGGGAAATGGTATGGGTGCTGCTGCATTACCTCTTGCTGTGCATAAAACTATTTGCAAGAATGCGAGGAAGTAATAAAGTAAAACGGTAATAATTATTATTAAACAATGGAATATTTGGTACTATGCATATATATTCAAAAAACGCTTCTTCAACCATTCAGGAATTTCACGAGACATCTGTTAAATGCGAAACAAGAAACTGCATAATTGAGCGGTATAGAGTCGTCGCGTATATTAGATGAATGGTGAACAACAAAGAAAGTAAAAAGTTTTTCTGCTGCTTCCTTTTCTGAAAGTTTGGTAGTTTATTTGCCCACGCCATTATAAATCGAATTTTAGGTAAGTAGAAAAGTAGATGTTTTTGATCGTACACGATTTTTTGTGCGAATGTACGATGTTACCCTATGGAATGTACCTGGTAGTTGAAATTCCAAAATGACATAAATTATAATATAGTTACTTACATACACAAATACACATATTTGTGAATGTTTATATAATTTTCTTATATGCATTATAGATATATGATCATTTTTATTATGCTATTGTAAGTCAGACCTCATTCTTTCAGTAGGTATGGTATAATACTTCCGAAAAAGTTACGTATTTGGTTTTTATATTGGTAGCATTCTCGTCTCATTTTATGAGTCATACTTATATTTTGCACAAAAACCATGTGGGAAAAATTCTCTTAAAAACCTGCAACTTATCCACTGATTAGATCTTCATTCTTTTTTTCTGTTAAGATAATCGTTCACTTATTATTATGAAGCCACCGCCCTGAAACTTGCTTGTCAAGTGAAAAGTACTATTGAAGAAATACATGAGTTTTTTATTCTTTTCACTCGACTTTGCTCATGAAACTTACCTACACTCTACACATTAATAAGTATACAGGTGTAAAGGAAAGAAAACATTGAAGTTTTATCTGAAGTGCAGACTAAACAGGAACCACAGGCTTCATCAATACACATTTTTTATATTTTATACTCATCTTTTAAGAGTCTAGCAGAACATAGTTTGACAGACGGTTTGAAGTGTCCGATTTACAGCGATAGATAACTTGAATCTCCCATGAAATATAAACATACAGATATACCGTCAGCAAACTTATGAGATAGCAAAGCAATACAAGCTTTTTGCTTTTGTTTGGCTTTCAGCTCAAATATGCAAATATTTTATGCAAGCATGTAGTCCACGAGAAAAAAATCTAGACAAATGTTTTTAGCTAACATGCATATTGCATCGCATGGACAGCTTTTACACAACCAGCAGTACATGCAAGTTTTGTTGTCATCATAAAAAACTTTGAGAATCTCTAAAAGATAAAAAAATGTACATTACGTTTTAGAATTGTATGTAACTTCAATTATTGCAACGTAGATTGCAACAGTTAAGTGTGGGTGAATCGCAGAACCAGAACTTAAAAATTACAATCTTGCCAATGAAGCCAATCATGCTACGATGATGATGATGAATTTGAAATAAGTTAAACGCAATGCAAAAGGTAAAGTGATGTAATGTTGAAGACGAGTTTCTTTTAAAAAATGAATATAGAAAAAATATTTAGAATTAAAGCCTGTCTACGTTCTTCCTTGGGGAAGATTTTGTGCGACCAGACAGAAATTTTTTTTTTACGACAGACATTTCATATCCGTACCTAGGGAAGTAAATATGCAGCAATATACACCGCGGGTTAACTTTATGTTTTTTAATGTAGGACATTATTATCATCGACATCATCACAGTCTATAACAAAAGGTTGCTTATCACCCTCATCATATTCCTGACTTAAAGTTGATTTGCATTGTTACTAATGCTGGTACTCATTTTTTTTTGCAATCATTTTCATATGATGATGATTATTAAATGGATAAAAAATTATAATCAAGAAAATATCTCTTTTCTTTCGAATCTCCCGATGTCGTTTTGTTAATGTCGTAGTAGATGAATATGAAGACTTTGATTACACAAATAATATAAACAATCATTACTGTCGGATCAGATTCTAATGGGATTAATATGCAAATCACGATAACCGCAAACACACACAGGAACACAAAATACATTTATGATGATTTTATGATTTTGTGTTTTTGCAACATTAATTGGCGTGCATCATGCAGTCAGTGATGATTTTTTCCTGGGGCAGTGTTCTTCCTCTTGTCTCTCCCCCACTTTTCAAAACTAACAAAACTTTTATGATATTGTAAATGCTAATGTAGGTAGGTATGCTTTTTACACAAGAAACAACATAACATATAATGTTTAGTGTTTGCTCTTGCTCACCAGAGGAATGTTGAAAACCAACCGAGTTTGTGCTCAGGTTAAAACTTTTTTATGTCAGAAACAGTACATGTGTAAAATAAAACAAGCATGTCGATCGAAGGAAGTAAACATAAAACGAATTAAAGGGTGAACTTTTTAGATTCGAGTTTTTTTGCTATTGACTATTGAACTACTTGTAACTTGCATACAATATTCATAAGTTGTACATCGATACATTGTCTCTCTCTATAAACCTTTTGGAATAGGTTAATGTATAGTTTGACAGTAAGCATGAAAGCCAACTTTTGACATTTTGATGTTTTGCGAACCTGTCTGGCACACATTTCTTGACAGAAGGAAGAATGCCGCAGGTATCGGTTCTTCAACATAAAACTAAAACGCAGGCTACTTTTTTATCTTCACTTTATCTTAGATCTTACTATTACTTTAGAATTGAATTTTTTTTATTCAGAGGAACCGCATAGACAATATAATAATATAATTATTACTTTTATCCTAAAACATGTTTTTTGCAAGTTATGAAAAAAAAATTCAGTGCTTTGAAATCACCGATAAAGGAGGTTTTGACTTTGTTGTGGATAACCATTTCCCTATGGAAATGTAAAAGCGTCTGGATAATTAATTGATTTTAAGATTTGAGAAAAAGTCTTTCAAAATCTCAACCGAGGTCGGT
>JAQFYG010001189.1:0-20534 GCA_034694325.1 Entomobrya corticalis
AAAGCGATTGTCGAAAGAATTTTTCAAATAGCTCTAACCGTTTTTGAGTTATCGTGCGGACAGACGGACAGACGGACGGACGGACGGACAGACACCTTAGCCATTCCTAAAACCTCGTCAATGACTCGGTAATAAGTAAAGTACATTCGAGCAAAATAGTATAAAAAATTTGCCAAAGGACAGTAGTAATATTTTTTCTGTCTGCCATCTTGTGCCATCTCACCCTTGTGATTTTGTTGAAACATCAACATAATGTTGAACCCAGTTAAAAGTGACAATATTGTCCGTAATAATCATTCATAACAAAACTATATTTACTGCTGATTTGTTAATAAAGGCATTATGCATTATCATAATAAAAATACAGAATATCCACTTAATGAATTGTAGATTTTTATTTTAGTAAAAATGCAACAAATTTACAACAATGTGTCTAAAATATATATTCTCAAGTTATTCATGGTGTTGGCAATTGGCAATATGTTATAGTAATAGATGAGGAGTTTACTTAATTTATCTTGTGTATAAAATAGCAACATGATGATGGCATATTATTTAGCACTGTCTCCTCTGTTTTGTGATGGTTGAAATCAGCGTTGCCGTATGATATTTTGCGAATACATATAAGGTAGAAACCGGTTTCCCAGTGTGCATGAAAATGTGCCGACTCCCCCGTGCCATATACTGGCCTAGTGAGTATGATCATCATGATGAGATTAAATATGTATCAAACTCATTTTAATAATATTGATGATGCTTTTTCGTCTTATTTACGGCTGAATCCAATGCTTCCACCTTTTCTTGTATTTTATTTCTTGTAGTCCTGCTGCCTGAGCTTAGTACTTTGGCAAAAAAAGACGTCATCATCATCATCAACACTCTCATTATTCTTATATGCATATTTTTTGCCAATAGGCAATAGTTTTGCTTTTTTGGAATGGCTCATATATCTTTTAGTATACAATTTGAAGTTGCAAAGTCAACAAGACAATTTTTGTAGCTTGTCTTTTCCCTTTTCCCGTCAGGCATCATTAACATGATTTTTTATTGTTCAACAAAATATTTTTAACCTGGAGAAAGAAGGGGAAGAAGAAAACTTTTTTCATATACATTCATTCTCACGGTATAAATACTCCAACTTTTAGGACGATTTAGATTATTCTTGAGTGCCCAAGTGTGTGTGACTGGACAAAAATGTTTTTTTTCTCAGACGCTAAATTAGACAAAATTACAAAATAAAATGGTGAGACACAATTCATAAAGTTTTAAGTTTAAAGTTATTTCAATCTAATTTTAAGACATAAATCACGTGATAAAACGATTCGTGCTGCAAGAAGTAAATGCTTATTTCTTATGTCTACATAATAAATGCAAGCAAAGCCAAGGCCACTTCATAAGTGTCATTGGCTGTTTGTTTTTCTTCTCCAGTTGTTTTTCACTAAACTAAATATACAGTAAAGTAAATCAAGGTCTTCCTCTTTCTACTGATCTGTCAACTGAAAGTAAAATTATCAAAAACTTTAGAAGGATTTAGAATTAAATGACCATGCAGTGAAACACATATATCATCTTGAATTTAATTATCAACAACATAAAATGAAACTACATAACTGCTGTAGGGGTCTGTCTGTTTGGTCTGTTTATATAAGTTTTAACGCTACTTTGAAGATGAAAGAAAATAACAGTAAGTTGTTGTTCTTTCGCTTCTTGAGCTGTTGTGGGAGCTGGTGAATTCCCACGATAATCATTCAAAAGCAATATTATTATATTTGAGTACGAAATGGGCAACCATGTCATATAAGAAAATAGGCATTTCATAACAGCAGACAACATTTGTGCGTTCTAATCTTTTATTTTCCAGTTCATATTCTTGAATCTTTATTGAAATGAAAAAGAGAACTACATATAAAAGTCATTGTTTGATAGAAGTTTAGGAAATGCAAAGATGAAGACCTAAAAACAAGACTTAAGCCTGATACAAATAAGTACCCAAATCTTTTTTTCTTTCATTTTTCAAGACATCAATTTACAAAAAATGCAGTTGTTGCAATATGGTCAAATAACTTGCATGCAATCCACAGTTTAATTTAAAGAGGGCACATGCATAAGCTATAGAGGCATAACTGGCGCAAGAAATCGAAAGTCTTTTTTATTCATTTTTTAAAGAATTCGCAAGAAATGGAAATGAGAAGGAATATCACGTTGACCCAAATTTGATCTAGTATCTAAAGAAAAAAATAACAACAAAGTTGTGCTGCTTGCTGCGGTAGTCGCCACTTCTGATGCCTTTGCGGCTGTGAAAGTCTTCCTTTTTGTGATGCATTGCATATTGCATTAGAAGACAAACATTGATTGAAAACTGACTGACATTGACAAGTGTACCAGCTGTAAAAAAGAACGAGATGAGACGATGTTACTGTTCTATTGCGTTTCGCGTTCGTATGGTACCTCGTACCACACTAACCACTTCATTATTTTTTAGCAATGCAAAATATAATGCGGAGCTACCACAAAAGTTTATATTTTTCTGCACGATGTGTATGCAATATCTCTATTACTTTTGTTGTTTCTGTTTCGAGCTAAAAGTTTATAAACAAACAGCAAGACGACCTAGTCCTCACGCTTTTTTTTATTTAATATTGAAAGTTATCTTCATAAATGCAATTGCACGGCATGTTTGAGATGATGTCAAACTCGAAAGAGAGATGCAATGCAATTTAGTTGAAACAAAAATGCTGCAATAAGCTTCATCGTACTATCATCAAGTTTGTTGTTTGTTTGTTGCGTGAATGGCGACGATGATGATAATGCGATTTGTTGCTTCTTGGATGCAAGCAATAATTTTAACCTTCAAGTTTATTATAGTGTAAATGGGAAAAAAACTTGAAATTGCATGCAAAAATCTGTCAGGTAGTAGATGCAAATACATTTTAAAATAAAAAAGTACCTTTTGTTATATCAATTAAAGTATATACAATGTGTATACTTACTTAGTAAAGCATCTTTAATAGTCGTGTTTTTTGGTTTAAGGAGCTGCTAGCAAAATAACAACTTTTGACTGGTGAAAATTAAGGAATTCTGACAATGACGATTAATGTCAAAGTGAACAAGTAGACACATAGGGACGCTGATGGTATACACCTAAGTGTCAAGTGTGCATCCAATGTGTAGGTATACTTGTGTCACATTTTATATTTTGGAGAATCATAAAATGCAGAATGGGTCATTAAATAAGCACTTGGAATAAAGTATTTCTGTGCTGAAAAGTGGCATGTGCAGTCAAACAGTTTATTATGTTATGATGATCATAAATTGCATTGCGTGGGTCAGTAGTAGCATATCGCAAATTGCAAAGTTTGCATTTGCCAATTTTTTTGCATCAATTCTTGTACAATTGGAAGTGGGAGAAGAGGGGCAAAGAGTACAACAAAATTATAGTACATAACGAACTGCAATCATCACTGAATTCACATAAAAATCTGTAGTATGTTTTCTGCATCATAAAATGCATTTTGCTAAAAAAACTCTTAAATTAAAGAGCATGTTTCAGGGTGTAATTACAAAATTGACTACAAGGTATTACTGCGGCAATAAATATTTTATTTAAAAAAGCTTTTCTTCATTATTTCTCCTTTTTCTTTTCAGAAGCAACCCAATTTCTACCCCAGAGAGAATCGCCCGTCGTGTCTCCTTGTTGTACGAAGCATAATGAAAATGCTGTGATATGAGCAAGCAAACACCAACAGCATAATAATATATATGCATTTTGAATTGTGGAGAGTGCTACCATTACTAAACCAGATTTTTATGACCACAACTCATTCAATTTCTGGAAGGAGAACGAGCAAGCAAAAGCTATCATAAGCGTAATATAAAAGCACTGCATCGTCGACAAATTTGTCAAGTTCAAGAGCACATTAAAAACAGAAAGTTATATTATAGGGGATTAAGAATAGCTTACCCGTATACTTACAAAACATTTATGTAGTTTAATAGCAGTAATAAGTTGTTATTATTATTACTTTAAAGACGCCCTTCAGTCTCCTCTGAATGTGCACATAATGGAGTTTTAAAAATAAGTAAAATTGCATTTTGGAGACATTCTGTCGAACAAGAGCAAGTACCATTAATTCTACAGAGAAAAAAAGTGAATCACGTTGTAGTTTACAGTAGTTTTTTAATGTTATGTTGTTGAAAGTAGTATAATATATTTAGTATTTTGTGATAATTGCAAGGTATAAAAACTTTACTACATGCATTCATGGTCCGATGCACGCATTCGTTTTTTTATGTGGCTTGGTGACTGACTTTACTGCATAAACTTTTTTTGATACAATAATATACTATGCACGGAATGATGAGAATGGCAGCACATAACATACGGTGCTCATATGTAAAACTGGAACCGAAAAGGAAAGATCCATAAAAAAGGAGATTAAGCAAGCTCGAATGTTGCTGTCAGTGCCATTATTGCACAACAGAAAGTAGAATCTGTTCCAGCTTTTAAGAGTTTTAATAGGTGGAACGGAACTATAGGTAATAAAAAAGGAGAAAAGTGAAGTTTGTTTGGTTTGGGGTATTGTGAGCTGCCTCATAGTATTAGAGCAGCAAAGACCGGATAGAGTTGAGGGTGATGATGATGATAACACTTAATTTTCGGAACCAAAACTTTTGCTTTTCTCATTTCATTAACATATGAGCTTTAATAAAAACCATCACCGGGAAGCGAGAAATCGCAAGGAGCCAAAGTAAATTATACCTACATAAATACGCTGAAAAAACAATTAAACTTGAACTCTCAATAATAGTAATAAGTACACATACGTGACTGAACGGATACAATAAAAAACTTAATGCTTGCACATATAAACTGCCTATACAAGGAGATTAATGAGCATAGCCTATAAGTATAGTAGCAGTATATAGTAATTATATAGCTCTCTCTAGCCAACTAAATCCCCCACTCTTCTACATCAACGCTTCCATCATCACCAAATGAATTACCAAAGAAATTGGGCCTCTTTCACTCACAAGTCGTTCAGAATGATGACAATGTGCGGGGGAACCAGACTAGCGAAATACCTTTCTCACATCACAGTGGAGCCAGTGCTCTTTCTGTATATGCTCTCCACTTTTTCACAATACGCTCTCTTTCAAGATCTCGTCTACTCGAAAGTATGCTGGACAAAATATTCCAAGGACTCGGACATTTGTCAACATTTGCACAATGATGAATACAAAGACGAGTTAGAGACTGTACAGAGGCTCTCCTCGTATTGGATCCTCATGTCCACCATTTCTCTTGTTCTGCCATCCCTTCTAATAGCCATGTACTTGGGCTCGTGGAGTGACAAGTTTGGAAGGAAATGGCCAGTTGTGTTTCCTCCACTTGGAGGTGTTTGTGCATGTCTCGTTTATATAGTGATTTCTGTCTTGGAGGACGCCCCTGTTGGATGGATCTGTTTAGCTTCTTTACTGTCTGGCTTGACAGGGGGCTTTGTTGCTTGCATTTCCTCTTGTATGACATATGTTGCATCTGTCACCACACAGGAAAACCGCACATTAAGAATTTCTCGACTGGAAGCAATGACATTTTTTGGTGGCACAGTAGGACCCTTTATATCTGGAACCATGCTGGAAGTTACGGGGCATGCATACGCGTTCTTTTACATGATGCTCTGCTACGCGTTTGCCTTCCTTTATGCCATCTTGTTTGTCAAGGACATCAACAAGGATGGCTTTGTTATTGAGAATGATGCGAGAAGTAGTTTGAGTCGAACAACCCGAAGTAGCAGCGAGGATCCACAGATGGAAGAGGATGTCAAATGTGGAAGAAGTAGAAACAAATCTTCGGATACGATTCCATCGTCTGTTGTTGCAACTACAATGTCAACTGCATCAGGTGGAGAAGATTTAGAACAAAAGGAGGGCCTGTTGTCCGCCTCTGATTTACACGTAGCAATGGAACCCACTGATGATTTCAACACTTCTCAGATAGCAGGCATCTCTGCTCTTCAACAACAATCTGTCATTATCCATCACAATATTCCAGGCGATCATGGAGTAAAGGATGGTGAAGGAATTTCTGGAATTTTACCAATGAGAAATGACAGTGATGATCCAATGATGATTGCAGTGGTATCCACTCACAAACAGCTTCCGCATATCAACAACAGAAATAGCATGGGAAGCGGGAGTGGGCGGAACAGCAGTCTTCATGGACATGATGATGGTTCCTCTGCAGCTTCTGATGATGAACAGAGAAATATTATTCGAAGAAGTCGACATTCCAGTACTTTGATAGACGATGACATTGCTGAACATGAGTCATCAATGTCTTGTTTAGTAAAATATTTTGGCACGGCTCATATGGCATCGGCTGTTATGACTGTATTGAAGCGACGAGATAATGGACGAAGAACGCTGTTGATACTTTCGCTGATAGCTGGATTCATTTTTATGGTTATAACAGCAGGTGAGTTCAGTAACATAACATTTAAATTACAGATCGGCACAATTTGAAAACAAGAATGTTCTTATGTAAATAAAAAGCATATAACCAATTCATCTTCTAATATCGTTAATCTGGTCTTTTTAGGAGAAATGGACGTAGCATATCTATTTGCGAGAGCAGAACCTTTAAAATGGACTTATCAGACTTATTCGTACTATTTTGGCTTCAAATACGGGTTCGGAGCATTCATTCTTTTGGCCGCTATGCCATTAGTACAAAAGCTTGGAATTCAAGATTCAACTTTGGCCATTGCTGGAATGGTGTCAAGAATGGCTGCATTGGTGGTATATGGGCTTAGCGTCAACACTTATATGGCATTCTCAGGTAACTTTATAATTTCGTTTCTGGTTAAATAAGAGAATAAATAACTTGTTTGTTGCATTTTTTCTGCATCTCATGTTGAATGTGTAGCTAGCTAGAGCTAGAGTATATTGTACTTTCACTCAGATGGAATGATATGAAATATGTTCGATATGAGACACAGGCATACATCTGCATAATTATCTTGTTGTACTTGCAATAATATTTATTTTCCAAGAATTCTGACATTTCTTCTGCTGGAACTTGTTTTGAATTCAGAAGAAAAATTATACTTTGATCTAAAATCTAAGAATACCAGTTTTTCGTGAATGTTAAAGAAAACGGGAAGGTTTTCTGCTCAAAATTCTTTGAAATCAAAGTTCTTTGTGGAAAATTTTTGCTTTCTTTTGAATTGCGTACATCTTTTTTAATAAGTAACGAAAATCTACATTTTTAGTCAAAAACAATTCTTTCTAGGAAATAATTCTATCCAGCATGTCATTTTGAAAGTCGATTCAAAGATTTGTTTTCCTGAGCTTCACGAGGAGTTTTAGCTGTAATATGACTTCAAGAATACCTAGAATAAGGTGTTATTTTGACATTTGATATCATGACAGGCGAGGCTCAGCAGTATCATTTTAAATTAGGATTTCAAAATGTTCAACGTGATTGTCACTACGAAATCACATGCAACATCAATGACATTCATAAGTTGCTGAAAATGTGTTTAACATAATGAGATCGTGCAACTAAATGTAACTTTCTTTTTTTAGTTCCAGCATTTGCTGTCTTCAGCGTATTTACAATTCCGGCTACTCGGTCATTACTCTCTAAACTCGTGAATCCAGATGAACAAGGTAATTTCAAACTTAAATGCGCAACAATATTTAGCAGAACTTTGAATATATCGTAAACAAGTTTTAGGAAAACTGTATGCTCTTGGTGAAAGCAAGATGAAAGCAATCAAGCTTTTTTTCTCTTTGTAGTTTTTAAAATTGTTTTACTCGGAAAGCGGAAACAGCTACGCACCACTAGTATTTTGCAATTAAAATGTTTATATTAAAAGTGAAAGCTAACTTGCTAAAACTTTGCCTCCAAAATATACAAGAACGAAGTATTCAATTCTATTATTACCAACGATAATTTTTTACTACTTTAAAATTGCAATTTTATTATATTCAATTTGAACAACAATCTGTTCTAGATGTAAAAATAAAAATATGTTGATTATTGGAATTTTAACCTCCAAAATGGTTGAAACCTTACAAATCAGTTAGTTTACATTTTTATTGTTTCGTTGCAGGGAAAATGTTTGCTTTTGTCGCAATGATGGAAGACTTATGTACGCTTTCAGCATCTCTCCTTTTCAACGGAATTTATCCTTTAACCAGACCCATTTTACAGGGACTCATTTTTCTTCTGGCAGCTTCAATCCTGGTCGTTCCCATTACCATTATGTGGTAAGCCCAGATTTGTTTTTCTATTTCTTGTATATTGTACAGTATATAGTACAGTATTTTTCAGCATTCTTTTAATTTAAGCACATAACTTATTTCGCATGAATGTACTTAAATATCTCTAACTTAATATAACATTTTACAGTTTTGTTCGCTGGAAGATGATCCAAATCCGCCAGAAAGAAGATGCTCCCCGAATATCAAAATCTCATATACACTCCGTTGAGAAGAACGACCCTGCAGCTCTTCTTTGCATTCCCAAGGATTATGAAGTGGGTAAATAAGAAGGGAGAACTTTAATTTGTATCTCAACTGCATCGCACAAATAGGAACGTATACGGTAAAATGAAGCTACTCAACGGTCCATGCAAACAATATATTTATTAGGGTGTCAGTATAAATGCTCATGGCACAAAGCGCCACAAAACAAAGGAATAGGACATGGCGCCTTATATACTAAACTATAAGCTTGTTAGTTTAATTTGCTAATTTGTCACAATTCATGATGCGAGCTTTCACTTTCTCCGATCACTAATTTTTACCGAACAGAGAAAAATCGCGGTGCTATACAAGGAAACCTTCAATTCATGCATCTTTCATCTTCTGTCTGTCTACTCTATACATGGTATATTTAATTCTGTTTCTGGTTTCTGACATCACCTACCTGTTTTCTGCATAAACAACAGAAACCCACGATGTGTAATGTAATATGCGGATGTTTGCAATGCTTCAGCCTTCAGCATAGGTAAACAAGTGTAGCAATAATATGGACAGAGAAAATGATGAACGCAATAAACGCAATACTACCTACATATACCCTATGGATTTATAGCATGAAATATGAAAATGAAGGTGGTCTATGCATACTAGACATCCAGTACGAATCTGCAACTCATGGACGTTGTGTAAAAGTATGCATAAAATCTTAACCACTTAAAATCAAACTAATCGTAATTTTATATATATCTTTATCAAACCAATTTTAACCGGTTACATATATGATTATTAGGTAAAATCAAGTCTTAAATTTATCTGGTGGTTCAAGCATTTACTGACTCACACCACATCTATTAGACTTTGTTTTACCGGCAGCAATAATCCATTTTCTTTTCAATTTGTTAGGTAAAGTTTCATATTGATTCTACTTCAACTCAAGCTTTCATTGGACGCAAAATTTCTAGTTTTTACTTTAAGATATTGTCAGAACAAACACATCGGACCATTACTTAAAGATACGATTATCGAAAGTATTCATTTCAGACGTAGCCAGTAGCTAAATTACATTTGGCACTGTTGACAGAAATAATCGTTTTGCAGAAAAGCGGTATAAATTTAATCTATTGACGACAGTGGAAAGATGCTTATGGGTTTTCATGTATGGCATCTCGTACTTTCTCCCTTGTAAAAACTGATCGTGTTGATAAAATATTTGCTGATGTTTGTTAAGTGGATGCTACTTGAATTGTATTTTATTTTCAAATGGCAACGGGAATACATTTTTTGAATAGCTGTTCATAAACCATAAACTGCCAAGATGTACTAAATGATAAGTACTAATACGTTTTTTAAAGTTGACCACAAAAAGCTACGTTTCTTGCCGGGCACCCTCGAAATTACTCATGTAAGGTTACATTATTGGTAGACTTGATTGATTTCTAAATGCCAAGAAAGCAAATATAATTATTTTAAGTTTAGAGTTGCTACTGTTAATGCAAATTTAGATCTGTCGTCGCTGATAGAATTGTGTAAAAACTCAAGAAAGATGAGTGCGACGAAATAATACATTAGGTACTTTCACTTTTTGGTAATATACTGGAAACGAGATTACGGGATACGTATAACTTGATACAATTAAAACTAAAGTAAGCAACCAAGAAGAGTCAAACTTTTGTTAGTTGTGGTTAGAAGTTTTAACTCAATCTAGTGGATTATGGCTTCTATCAGACCGTAGGAATGGTATACTATTGGATAGACTTAACGATTTAAGAGATTCAAGTAAGCATTGACATACTGGCAAACTTTCTGTGGGAACAAAGATAACCTTGAATAGCGAAAGTGTTAAAATCGACTTGAATTGGATGGGACTATCATCATCAAAGCCATAGGCCAAGTTTAGTGGTGACATTGACCTGCAGAATTTTAAATGCGTGTATAGGTACATACCATACAAACACCATTGTGGAACGTGTTTTAAACGAGAGTTGGAGTTTGAATGAAGCAATTTATTTGTACACATAAGTAAATTACTTCATCTGACACGGTAGAACAAGCATAATAAATGTAGACTTAAGGGACATGGCTTACTAATTTTGAGAAAACATGAAGATTTCATCTTGATAGTATAGCTTGAGAGCATATGGGCAATGTAGTTGTTTAAATAGCATAATGGGGAAAGCGTTGTGTGCAAAGATGGATATTGCTAGATGTGGTTATCTCACGTGGCCCCAAGAAACGTGACTGCATAAATAGATTCTTCTTACCTTTGGGAAATTTCGGCATAATAAAGTTTTACGTAAATAACAGCTTGTGGAATGACAAACAAACTTAGCATAAAAATTGATGAGATTACAGTAGTTTACTGGAGGTATAAGGAGTGAGTATAGGTTCAACAAATATAAGTAATGATAGGAACATACCAACATAAATTATACACTAAAAATACATGCTTAAAATTAAATACGTTTTGTCTGCCAGAAATCAGGAATAATTTATTATAAAATACGAGCAAGCCGAGGATACGATACGAGGATGGAAAAACCAAACAATCTCCGTAATTTCTAGGAAGAGCAGATCAAACTTTTTACGGAGAGGGTACATTATGTTTGGTAAAAGGCTGTTTTCAAATTATAATGAAATGAGGTGTACTCTAGATAAACTACTTTGACTTGAAAAAGAAGAAGATTATTTTGTTAAATACACAGAGCTATAAGTAAACCGACGAATAATATCTTCCTGCATAAAAATATAAACTAATGCATAATAATTGTACTGCGTTCTCACAATATTATATGTACTTACTTAATATTATTGTATAAAACAAAGACTGACTCATTTGACGCAAGCGTGCTGTAGTTTGTATAGTGAATACTGATTAAGAATAGATGAGTGATTGATGGTCACAATGAAGAAATATGATGAATGAGCTCTGGTATGTAAATAATTCTGCATAAAAATGCGGGAGCTCAGTTGTACAATCATTCGTACTTTTCGTTTTTGGAAGTCCATTACGGTAATTCATTCGCCCATTCTGTATACTACATACCTAATATATACATACTTCCCAAACCTTTTAAAGTAGAATTGTATAGTATACTTACTTAAATATTGTAACAGTGCGTTGTATGAAATTTTCAATAGACAAAGAAGATTCTTGAATAATTTACAGAAATTGTACGATTCTTACCTTTATATTGGGAATGGGAAAGTTTAATGTGAAAATTTGAAAGGTAAAAGGTACTTTTTATTTTTTAGCATAGGAAGTACCCAAAGGCCACATTTTAACTTTCTCCACAATTCCCGGAAGCACCATCACATCGAGATAGCAAAGTATTTTACTAAAGATGTTGTGCGTACATATCCGTGTATGTATTTTATTGTAAGTTTGTCTGCTTTGAAGCAATTGAAGGCAGTTGAGGGAATAGGGTAACGAGATACAATAGAAATGTTCACGTGTGATTACTCACGCTGGCAGTGTACGGGGTTTCTTACGTAAGCACATCGTAAACTTTCTTCTCTTTTTCGGTTGAGCTTTGAGAGAAAGCGTGAAAAGGAGAAATCGAGCGAGAGAATGTGTCGGCCAGTCAATCTATCAAATCACATGGAACTATTACATTTTGAATTTTGCGTAAATATCTGCTTGTTACTTTCAGCTTACAACTTATATCATATTCTACGCCTATGCGTTGTAAATTAAAGATTTGAAGTGTATAAAGCAACAAGTATTTCGTGCCGAATAAAAATGTTTGAATTGAAGTGGTATAGGAAAGGATCTCATGAAGAATAATAATATTATTTGTAAGAAATATATAGCTTTGTTATATAATTTACAAAATGTATTTAATACCATATAAGATTTATATATAATTAACTTGTTAAATATTATGCCCAAATTAAAATATATGACGTTAAAGCTACATTTTGTTATTATTTCTTAACGTTTTATAGTTGATATGATATGCGACGTTTTTGAAAGGCCTGTTGAGTATGTTATTGAATATAAGCATTTACTCTTACATTATGAATGTGCTTGATATTGACACATCCCGTTTGATTGATGAGTTGCAATACTAATAGCATTTTATGCGAATTCTTTTTGTGACAGATATATAAACTTTTTTTAATTTCTTAAAACAGTCTTTACTGTTGAGCAGTCTGTGCCACAGAATTTTTCCATTCTCATAATATGAGCTATATTATAAAAAGAAATTCATAATACATGTCACTCCATAATCGCATGCTGCTGTGACGAGATATAACTTTTGTGACTATTTCTGTTGAACGTTTCGTCCTAAAGCAATGTTCTTGACTCGATGGTAGATTTACCTAATCCCAAAAGACTTAAATTGGAGTACAAATGATATTTAAAAATGAAGTACGACCTTAAATGGACTGTGCATGATGAATTTTATTATAGTAGGCATAAAGAGTGATGCATGTTTATATTTCATAACCCAAAAAAAGAGAAAGTGTAATGGATCTTCTGTCACTTTTGAAACGAAATTTTGAATAAAAACATAAAATTTTATTTGACACAATAAAGAGTTGACTAGAAACTCGAATATGTTTTTAGGTAATTTGTACTGCAGCTTTTGTCAGATTGTGTCAACGTGAATTTTTGTGAGTTACAAGGTATAAAAAGAATACACATAGAGAATGTGTGATTTATAGATGTAAAATACTTAGACTGATTGCGTGTATATTGACGTCAAGAATCTGACAATGCAAAGTTTTTCAAACTTTCCTTTCCAAAAAAGAGTATTTTGGTGTATTTTATAATATTAAATGTTTCAAGTATATTTATACAAATGTCAAATATATATCAAATAATAGTCATTATACTGCATGACGTTTTGAACTTCAAAGTAAAAGTAAAATCATGAAAATTGGCAATTAATATTATATTACATTGTAAATGTGAAGTACTTTAAGGTTAAGTTTCAGCTTCATATAGTAACTTTTGATCTCCTTTGCGTGTGCTGTCTCTTGAAGTAAATAAGAATACTATTCCGTTTGTGTATCTTAAATATGTTAGAATCAAATAGAATTAAAAAATCACACGAACTACTAGTGTCGGGCTACAACTGTGACGTGCATTAGACAACATCACATAGTATAAATTGTAAATACATTTTTAAATCGAAGGCATCAACGAATAATAAAACCATTGATGTTGTTTTAGAATAAATCATCTAATATAATTTAAAAAATTGTAAAATGCTTAGTTTTTGCGTAATATATAGTCTTAGCCAAATAATGAAACTGTTGGAGCAGGATGTATTGTTTACTTTACACATAGAACTTCAGTTTGTGAATACGTAGTTTTTTCAGGTGCTGTTTTCCGAGGATAATGTATCAATGTTTATATGTTTAAGGTTTTATTTGTTGTGTGTGAATTGTAGATAAATATAGAAACGTATATCTAAATGAATGAAATGTACTATAAGTATCAAAATACTACGTTTTTGTTCCACATGTTGAGTCTTTGATGGCAAACTGCCTCGTGGGAAATCGTCATATTGATCATGTTTTAAGAGCTGAACCGAGACAGTTTTTTGCAAACTACGTCCTTGGTTCATAAATAGTACTGAATATAGTTACTGTTATTTAATAAGCAACTTATTTGAGAAACTCTCAATTCACTATTTTTTGACCATTGTAGAACGTTGAAGATAAAGTATAATTAGACGTTTCAACTAAAACGAAAAAAGAAATCTTTAATAAATAAAAAATTAAATTGCAATATTAAAACATTTCTTGGATTTATTTAGCGTACTACATGAAATAAATGCATATAACTTCGACATAGCTCATACATTTTTTACACCATAATAATATATACTCCTCCATGGCTGAATCATCATGCTTTCTTCAAATTGTAAGTACTATTGATTGACATGCAGAATACTGGTTGCCAGTTGTATCATTACATGCACCTACTTCTAGCGTACTAATTATGCTCGAAGATGTACGCAGCATTCCCACTCTCATTTCGTTTTAAACAAAGTGAATGAAACTTTTTAAAAAACATTTTCCTGGTACCTTTTCTTATTATGTATATTATACAAATATTATACCTCATATTATACTGCCTGCAGAACATCTTTCATTCATACTCTTGAAATAAAAAAAGTCACAATATCTGTGCTGGTACTTGTATGCTTTCAATTTTCAAAAGCAAATGATCAAAAAGTTTTAAACTTACTTACAACAACTTGTTAGATCACAACAAAATTTTATTGGATCTTTCTATACCATACTGTCGTGAATTCAATTAATGATTTGGCTTAATGTTTCACTGAACAAAAATAATATTCTTTCTTGCATTGATCTGTTTGTTATCTTTTTCTGTGAATCTTATAAGTTTGCTGATTTCAAAGGAAATTTGTTATTATAATTTCTGACTCTGACATGAAGCTTCTTCAATAAACTAAAACACTCAAACGCAAAATGAAAAAAGTAATAACAGTTTTCAAGCATAGATATAGGAATACTAGTAAAAGTACTGGTACACGCATAACACACGACGTATACGTAGAAAATATACAACAGTGTGAAGTATAAAAACTTGTAATCGTCTGTCATCAATGCAATAAATAAACGAAAGCGTTACTGAATTGGTGTAAAAAAAGCATGAATATTTGATTTTTCCAAAGTTCATACTTTTCATTTTGCTTCTTCTTTCTTGTAAGTAGACCCTACATCTCTGTAAAAGACATTTTAGCAAACATTTTTAATTATACCCTTTTCTTTCGATCTCTTTACATAAGAAATCCAATTCTACAATAAAAACTGGAAGTGCAAAGTGCAACTAAGGCAGAGAATTATCTATCCAAATTTGGAATAATACTTAATGCACATTTGATTGTAAAGCAAAAAAGTTATAAAAAGTTGATACATAAGTATTTAGTTTCCCATCTTGTCCTTTCTCACCTTCTACTCTTCCATAGAACACAGCTTAAGAAAGCACAAAAGAATCAAGAATCAAACGAGAAAGTGTAAGGTTTTCTAAAGTTTTTGCCAGCATAATGTATTAGTCCAAGTAAGTATCTTACTGTATGCTTCCCCTTCATTTGCACATTTTCCGTTGGGCAAACTTTCATCTTTTGATTCCTGTGCAGACATTTAGTATAAGGTTTTGTGTGATTCAAGAGGTTTTTCACTTGGCAAAATCTTTTCTTTAACTGTAAAAATGCTGAATTTTCACTAAATTTTCTGTAGGATTTTCCTGCAATACCAAAACTTGATGTTTAGGGAGAAGTAAGGATTTTTACAGAGAAAAGTTAGTCAGTCAAAATTGACAGTGTATTATTGCCACATTAGTGCCAAATATTTAGCTATAATTCTTAAAATATATGGTTTAAAAAAAGTAAAATGTGATCATATATGATTGCATATTCTGTTTACAATTCAACGTACTTAAGAAATTATAACTAAATGTCTGGTACTAATGTAATAATAATACACTGTTATTTTTGTAAAGAACTGACTTTGCCTGTAAACAATTTTAATTCTCTCTAAGCATCGAGTTTCGGCATGCAGGAAAATCCAAAATGGCATTCAGTGAAAATCTGGAACAAAATTCAGTGCAAAATAAATGTACCTTTTCACTGCACCATAACTTTGACTTTGATGTGTGACCTAATCTGATTCGATTAAAGCTATTCCCTTTTTCGCTGACTTTGTTTTCTTTCAGTTAACAAAAAGGAATCATCTCGTTTGTGCATTTGACATCAAAGCTAAATTGAAAGCCATTTCTTGTTTTATCTTTTAACTGCATTGTAATCGTCTCTAATTTCCTGTCACCATTTTCAACTTTTGTGTTAAAAAATGTCGGCTATCCTTGAGACACTGCAGACACTATCCCAGCCCTTGCTGGTACCAAAAGAGGGACGTAAGATTCGTATTGATGAATGGACATTCCGGATTCATTACAGAACAACTGCTCTTTTACTATTTCTTTTCTCTGCACTTCTATCACTTCGCGAGTATTTGGGAGATCACATTAAATGTGTTCAAACAGATGAGGACTTGGACTACCAGGATATACCAAAGAATGTGATTGAGTCTTTCTGTTTCATTAAAACGACGTTCACGGTAAGTTTAAAAAAACATATAATATATGACATACATTTTCAAACAATATTGTGGAGGACGGAAGTAGCAGTTTCAGATGTATCGCTTTTTGGGGTATCTTTTGTGATCGATATTTCATGGATTAACTTCAAAATTGAATTTCCATTTCAATATCATTATCATTGACGTGTACTTTATAACTTTCTATGCTAGAAGTAAGTATATCCAATACATAACATTAAATTTCATGAATACATAATGATCATGAAAACTTAACATATTTAGGTCTATCTTATCTTACTTTATTTCATAAACCAAATCAAGTATCGCGTTTTAACGAATATAAAGTTGAGCCCACGTATCTTCTTTCGTCAATGATCTAAATATGCCGATCTTTCAGGTAATTTTTTTTTCATTTATCTGAGTCTCGTTTTCAACGTACTAACTTTCCAGAATTAGAAACACAATTCCATCCGTAGATAACGTAATTTCCATTTCCTTAGAAACAGAAAAGAGAAACTTGCAAAAAAACGCTGCAACTAGAGTACAGCGACGCGCCTTCTTACAACCTTCATCTGTAATTTCATTTACTCGGGGTCAGAATACAAGGTCAAAATGAAAGGCAAAAATTTTAAATGCATGGCTTTGCTGGTTCCAAGTAC
This sequence comes from Entomobrya corticalis, assembly GCA_034694325.1. NCBI lineage: Eukaryota > Metazoa > Arthropoda > Collembola > Entomobryomorpha > Entomobryidae > Entomobrya > Entomobrya corticalis. The sequence continues at coordinate 17,226 of JAQFYG010001189.1, forward strand.
TGACTTCAAGTTATATTACAAAACTTGTCTTATTAGTAGCAATTTTAATTTGAACAGGCTTTCATTCAAAGACGTTTTTATTTATGTATTCTTAAGAGCATGAAGAGCAGAAATGAAAGAAAGTTCACTAATAGGCATGCCTTAGGAATTTGAAACGTTATAAAAATACATATTATGTAAATGCAAAAGCAGCTTGTAGATAAATTACAGGTACTTGCTTTTTCTCAATTCAAAGTAAATTCACAAAAAGCGTATTTGTGGAAAAGGGAGAAAAGAAAATCATATTTAGATAACCTTTATACCAGAAATGTTACATAAATGGAATGTATATATATTGAATACTTCTTCCTTAAGAAAAAAATGCAACAAAAAACCCGAATTAAGCTTTTGTGCACCCAAGAAAACTTTGAAAGTCAAATTCTCCAACAATGAACCATTTTGTGGAACCACAGAAAACGAGAAAACAGAGTATATTAAATTTTTACCCCTTTCACTTGGTTGTGTACTTTTCCTTTTCTTTTCAATAACCGTTGTTTGAACTAACACAATAATATTTCATAGGTGCCCTACTTTGAGAAAAACATTCCTCGACAATTCAAAATGAATCGTCATTTATCTACTCTTCTTGGAGGTCCCGGCTACATTCCCGGAAAAACAGAAAAAGTTCATCATGCTTACTATCAATGGACCCCATTCTTTCTCTTCTTCCAAGCTGTTTTATTCTATCTTCCTCATGCATTCTGGAAAACCTGTGAATCAGACCGAATCAAAAATCTCGTTCAAGATCTTAACGTAAGTCGACTATTATTGTCAAAGTATGTTTTCTCTGCTAGTCTTCTTCGAGTTCTACGCTACCCTTTGTTAAGGGTTTACTTATGGTTATGTAACGCGAAGGTACCCAAAATAAGTAAAACTATTTGCTTGTATACCCAAGAGCATTAAGTGATTTTTAATGCGGAATTTTTATATCTCTAACAAGAAGTAAAAATGTGAAAGTGCGAATTCGAATAAGATTACTCATGCTTGGATTATGTGAAAACACGCTTACCACATTCCCTAGAAGTCTAAGTACTCAAAGAAAACGCAAATATTTTAAGAGGAAAATAAGCAAAGAAGTCTTCCCGAATGCGCCTTTTGTGCTAATTTTTATACAGATGCATATATATTAGGGATAATGATACAAAAATAAAAATGAAAGATATGGAAAGTAATTGGAGTTTTCTCCTAATGTCCAACTTTTGATTCTCATCTACTTGTTCAGATAAAAAGGTTTCCTCTTGAGAGATTTGAAAAGTGCTCCCACACAACAACACTGGCAAGATACTTGGTACGGTCTCAAGGACAGCATGTTTTCTGGGCAGCACAGTACGTGTTCGCTGAACTTGGCAATCTGGCTATCGTAGTGGGAACAATGTACCTTACCGACGTGTTCCTCGGTTATGAATTCAGTTCTTTTGGGCCAAAAGTGCTGAGTTTGGTGGAGAAAGATCATAACTTGAGAGACGATCCTATGACAAAAGTCTTCCCACGAATGACCAAGTGCAATATCAACAGGTACGGACCTTCCGGGGGTATTCAGAGATTTGATGCTTTGTGCGTGCTTTCTTCCAACATTTTGAACGAGAAAATCTTTACTTTCTTATGGTTTTGGTAAGTTTATTTTGTGTCTGTTGTAATGTTATTAAAGTATGTATTATTTTCGTGTACCCTTTATTATCATGTACTCTAAAAGCAATAATGTTTTTAATAAAATGAAAATTAAAGGTATGTCATCGTTGCGGTTGTAACCATCATCGCGGTAATATATCGAGCTGCTACTTTTGTTTCGTTTGGGCTTCGTCTTAGCGCGATGGGTTCAGCGAGGGATTTCCCGGAAAAGCCACAGGGGAAGTATGTCCTCGCCAAGTTGGGATGGAGTGACTGGCTCCTTTTACGATTTCTACGACTCAACATGGACTCTATTACATTTTATAAGCTTGTTAGGGGCATTCATGAGGAAATGATGAGCAAATAAAATTCCGATGCACTTGATGTGGGTTTTACGCGTGGTATAAGAAGAGATTGAGTAGGATGTGTAAAATAAGAAGAAACACAGAATAGAAAATGAATTCGTCACTAGTGGTTAGCTGGTATCCAATAATTCACACATTATTATCTCGTCTCTTGATTATCTGCATGTTTATACGATACATTATTTTAAGGATCTGTGAGCTTAATGTTTCAAAAATAGATTCCCTTTGTTCCTTTCAAGAAACAAGCAGTAAATATTTAGAAATGAGAAAGGAAGAAACACAGAGACAGCCGTTTTATGCATGATACGAACGATAACCTAGGTTTGCGGGTATTCCCATTTTCTTTTGTAATTTTTGTCTTTTTTATTACCTTTCAGACGTTATCCTAAAAGAACATTTCACGAATAAATATTATAGCTTTATATTGCATACAAAGTATCCTATAAAACAAATCGTAGGATTTTAGAATATGTTTCGATTAGACGGACTTGACTGAGTTATTTCGGTTATTCATCCCTTCGCTTTCTCTACTTTATAAACAAGATCATATACTATCTCTATCACTTTCAAAAATCTTAATCAATTGTACTGTACTAGGAGAGATGTATAAACTAGTAATAGGAATATCTTCGAATCTGTTCCTATCCAATCGTAATCTAGTGTTCATCATTTTCCATAAATATTTATCATTCTTGTGTTTACTATTTTTGTTAGAAACTTGTAAGTAAATGTGTCGTTTCGTTTGATTTAATAATAACATATCAAAATATATCTAGTATCACGTCAATCAAAATATACGTCATCCAAATATTTACCTTCCCTTATTAAATTTTTGTGGAGGTAAAGTTTCTGGGATAATATTGTGAGAAACAAGCAGTAGCGCAAATAAACTAAAAATATCATTCAACCAATATTGAATATTATGAAGGTTTATTAAAGCAAATAATAAGTAAAAAATAAATCATGGAAATTCCTGTTCGTCTGTCGATTTATTCATCCATGCATCCTTAATCATAAAATGGGAAAACAAAATATTTAATTGTTCATAACACATTTTTATCCATTTATGATTACCAATCGTCAATCACTGTCATACGAAAATTACCTAATATCTCCAATTATTTGGCTGTAGGGCCATATGATTTTAAGGAAGACCGTGGCGTGTGTCCCGTGTGTGGCACACCTTTTGATAAAGCTTACACTGGCTAATACATGAGTATGCTAGAGAGCTGAAACTTAGGACTTAGAGGTTATTGATGACGAGGAATTCAATGAAAATAGTCATTTGACCCCTTGA